>BLKR01001783.1:0-249219 GCA_011170035.1 Teleogryllus occipitalis
TGGCCCTGGGAGCGTGCGGGATGAAGAAAGGAAGACGTGAAAGAGGGACATGGCGCGGGGACGAGAGGGCGAGGGTACGAGACAGGAAGGGAAAGAGGATGAGAAGAGGAGCAAGTTGGGGGCGAGGGTGGAGCAAGTTGGGGCGAGGGTGGGACCAAGTTGGGGCGAGGGTGGGACCAAGTTGGGGCGAGGGTGGGACCAAGCAAGGGTTGGGGGCGAGGGTGGGAAGCAAGTTGGGGCGAGGGTGGAAGCAAGTTGGGGCGAGGGTGAAAAGCAAGGGCGAGGGTGGAAGCAAGTTGGGGCGAGGGTGGAAGCAAGTTGGGGCGAGGGTGGAAGCAAGTTGGGGCGAGGGTGGAAGCAAGTTGGGGCGAGGGTGGAAGCAAGTTGGGGCGAGGGTGGAGCAAGTTGGGGCGAGAGGTTGGGGCGAGGGTAAAGTTGGGGAAGCAAGTTGGAAGCAAGTTGGGGCAGGGTGGAAGCAAGTTGGGGCGAGGGTGGAAGCAAGTTGGGGCGAGGGTGGAAGCAAGTTGGGGCGAGGGTGGAGCAAGTTGGGGCGAGGGTGGGAGCAAGTTGGGGGGGGTGGGAGCAAGTTGGGGTGAGGGTGGGAGCAAGTTGGGGTGAGGGTGAGAGCAAGTTGGGGCGAGGGTGGGAGCAAGTTGGGAGGGCGAGGGTGGGAGCAGAGTTGGGGCGAGGGTGGGAGCAAGTGGGGCGAGGGTGGGAGCAAGTGGGGCGAGGGTGGGAGCAAGTTGGGGCGAGGGTGGGAGCAAGTTGGGGCGAGGGTGGGAGCAAGTTGGGGCGAGGGTGGGAGCAAGTTGGGGCGAGGGTGGGAGCAAGTTGGGGCGAGGAAGGCTAAGAGGGAGAGGGTTCGAGGCGGGACGGGAAAGGGGATGAGAGGGTGGAAAAACAGATGGGAGCAAGTATGCGCGAGGGCGGGGGTGGAGGTGGGAGCAAGGGGACGCTTGAAGGAAAAACAGAACGAGAGTGGGGTAGGAGGGCGCAACAATGGAAGAGGAGAAAGCATCCACCGGGGAGCGAGCGAGAGAGAGAAACAGCCCGCTCTCAAAGCGCGCAGCCTCCCGCGCTGCAAGCCAGAAGGCGCAGCAGACGCAACAGAAGCCGCTGTCGTCGTCGGCAGCTACACACGAAGCGCCTGGGGGTACCGCAGGAAACAACTCTTCCTGCCGCCTCCTCCACCTCCTTCACACTCCAGAGACTCGCCTCGGCTCCGCTCGGCTCGCTTCAGAACTCCAATAACCCGCGGAAGACTTTTAATTAAGGAACTTCTTTAATTGCTGCTGCGCGTCTTCGGGCGTGGCGCGCCGTGGTGCACGCGCGCCGTCGCCGCCGCGAGCGGCCTAGGCGGCGGAGGAGAGAGGTACGGCTTCACAAAAGGTTGTGGAAATCGGATCTTTTGTTCAAGTCCATTAGGCTAATTTTCGCTTTTTGACCGGTGCTGCCACTCAACGGCGAGGAGGTGATAAACGAAGTTAAAATACTTCTCGTGAAACAGCTTACTGAACCTACATTCGGTAAAGGAGCTTTGTGATTTCTCAACACAATGAAATGTTTCAGACTGAACAACTCAGATAACCATGTGCGTTCGTGGCAACCGTAAATGTATCGAAGCTTTAATAAAACTTCGGGGATATCATATGCCTTATTTTCTAGCTTTTTAATACGAGTAATTGCAACTGGGAGGTCGACTTATCAAAGTTCCTTAGGCACAAACAATAGTAATGGTATACACTACGGTATATGTGCGTGTCCAATGTTACACGGATGTTTTGCTGGGAAAAGGTGAAAATATTTCGTTTTAATGAACTTTGACCTTTCGCGTCTGTTGCACACACATCAGAAACGATATTAGTATTTTGTAGCCACTTGCATTCGAAAGTCGTTTCACTACGAAACAATGGTATCGCCCATTATGTAAATCTACGAATATCAAAACAAAGATTAAACGCTATTCAAACGCATACTGGAGCCTCATTAATGACCTAATAAAGACCCTCGATTCGGTCTCTCATGAACTGTTCAACCCGTACCAAACAGATTCCGTCGATGCAAACTCTTAACGTTGCTGTTCATTCCACACCCTCCCCGGTTTGCCTTGGAAAATTTAATACGACACATGTCAAATTTCACAAAGAACTACTCTGCCAGAAGTAAAGGTGACAATTCACGAAGCTCCACCCAACGTAGGACAAAAAAAACCTCCCGAGCAATGAAAGCAAACGCAGAACGTGAGAGAGGACGCGGAAAGGGCGAGGTCAGCGTGAGGCAGGATCGGCGCGCGGCGGCGAGGGAAGGCGGGGGGTCACGCACGCACTGCAATTCCGATCGCAGCGGGAGAGCATCCGAGGGCCGCGCGGTCGCGCCGGCGGTCGCCGCCGTCCCGTCCACCCAACCGCCCTGCCGACTGCGCACTTCGCCCTGCATTCAGCGGAGTAATTATAGGATTACCAGAGCGCGGGTGCGCGCCACCCGCGCTCCACTCCGGGGCTAGTAATCACCTCGCGCGCGCGCCGCCGACGCCACAAAGGCCAAGGACGGGCGCGCGCCCCCCGGGGAGGCTGCCGGCGACGCGATGGAGCCGTTGTGGGCGGCGCCAATGCACTCCACGCCGGCGCCACCGGCGCCACTCTCGCCATCTCTAATTACCGTCTGCTGGAACTCATTAGTAAATGCCCCGCCCTCCGGCGGTAAATGGGAAGTAGCAAAACGAACGATCCCAGCGCTTGGAATTCTTAATGCACCAATTTGCTTTAATTCACAGGCGCAGTTTTACATTTTCGAAATGCTGACTGGGATGGCTGAGATGTGGCTGGCGTAGCGACCACAATGTCTCGAAAGGAGGGATCGAGATGGTTTAATCCCCCATAGTCATGAATGTTTGTCCCTATTCTTGTTTGTGTATGTACTCGTAGGTGTGTATTGTGTCGCAGAGGGACACAAATTTTATATTACTGTGTTGACTATTATTCTAGAAACGCTTCTGAGTAACTTGCTTACGCTTGAAGTTCAAATAACTAAAATGCAGCCGAAATATGGGTCACACTATAAGCAGGAAACAAAAGCATGTAAGAAACAATGAGCCCGCACAATGGATGTGGAAAGTCCATAATTCAAATGTTTGTTCCCATTCAACTAGATGGCAGAGTCTCGATGTATGATTCATAGAGTTATCATTATCAGCAATAGCACACAAATATTAGCATTTCACAAAGAATATTGAATCGTTTTACATCAAACTTCAAAAGACTCATTCTACCTAGCAAAATACAGTGGTATCATTCCATTCCTTTTTGTTCTTATTTACAATCGCATTGTTTAGTAACGAAGACTAGTCATGAAAAGAAGTGTCTAATAAGGAATGGGTGACTACTTATTCCTTTGGGATTTTCTTTCCTCTAATATTACTTACATAAGTAGGTATTTACCTAATAGCAATGCTGGATGGTCCAGGAAAGAGCAAGGTCATTAGGCACGTAGCAAATGCAGTTTTTCTTACAGGCATAACAGCAATACATTTAAAAATTCACAAAGTATCAGATGTGGGATTTTCTACAAGGATTTTGGATGCTATAGACACGAATTACCAAACAAGATAAGATACTTGTAAAACCTAAAACGTCGTACAAGTTAAATAGAGGTAGCGCTTGGTGAAAATGTATATAAAAAAGGCATTATCACTTCACATTTTATTATCAGGTCAGAATCTTACTTAAACGTGAAAAACATTGCATTTGGTAAAGATATTTAAAAATCGATGAATTTTTTGTCCATGACATTGTACCGTTAATTGCTCTCAAACATGAGAATAATTAAACAGGACTCAGTTTCAGTGTGTGACAGACACAAACTCAGAAATGAGCGATCAACATATTACCCAACTCCGAAAAGCAAGGCAGTATGATTCGGGATTAAAATCATCATGATCAGCATCAACACACACTGGTTTCGAAATGTGACAATATGATCAATTTCAGACCACAACGAAATTGAGAAATTAAAACGAGGCAACTTTATTAATATTCTTTTCTCTCCGAATTTAATGAATGAGCATATCTCGAAGGCAATGGATACATACGTATAGATAGTTAATCCCAACATTCTTTTCGGCACACTTATAGAATCTGAAGGGACATGGCAATTTTGAAGTGACATTCCCAAATGGCGCTTTCTCGAGAACTTTGGGATAGCGAGCTTACACGGCACAGGTTGCGGCGCCGCGACAGACCCTCTATCACTCAACGCATACATTACGCACGGAGTCCTGGGAGAGGGATTCTACAAGGTATCAGACAAGGTATTCAAATGTATTCTAAATGTTAACAAAATTAGGGATATTGTTTAAAAATGTATTTGTAATTTGAATTTGTATAATGTAAAAATATATTTATTAAAAGCTCCAAAAAGGGTAGAAAAGTGGAAAGAAATTACTAAAAAAATAAGTGTGTTTTAAAAAGGTCAAACTATTATTATTAACAATCAAAGGGGTCCTTAAATATCCGCCCCACCTTCTGCAGTACACTGCCATTGGCATTGGATAGGCGGTCAAAACATTTCTTGCGTAAAATCGTACCTAACCACCAATTCGCCATTTTAGTCATGCGACAGAACGCTTCTGGACCACGTAGGTCGAGGCGAAAACTACCCACCACATTCGAATCGAGCATTTCCGCACAGATCCCCCAGCAAGTGTCCTCTGCAGCCGGAGGGGGACGGGTTCTTCCGCGCGACTGTCAAATGAGCCCGGCGTTCTCCAGCCGAGCGTCGGGCGGCGGCCATTAAGTGTCATCTTGACAAAAACACGAGGAGCGGAGACCCTCGTCGTTGGGAACGGCGCGGGCGGTGACGCACGAGCCGAGATCACCACTTGGCGCCGCTTGCGATCGCATCTCACGTCGCGACCAGGCCTCGCTCGAGGGGTGGCCGGCGCCACTCGGGAACGGACGAGACGAGCACGGGTCTTCGGATGAGGCACGCCCCCGGACGAGCAAGGCGAGGAAGAAAGACAGCCAAATATCTTTAGGTTCCGGATGACCACACATCATAAGAAGGATGTTCTACAAAACCTTTCGAACTACGGGAACGATTACTCCCAAATTTGGACTAATACATTTCAGCGATTTCGATACAAGATTCCGCACTTGTAATCAGCACTAGATGGTACGCGGTTATTCCCGATCGATATGGAACTGGGCCCGGCGAAGAGAGCGGGACGGGAGAAAAGGGCGGAGCCGGCAGAACAGGCTTCTTCAGAATAACTTCGAAGTTATAAGTGATTTCATAAAAATATCTTGGGAAATCTAAGTACAAAGCATTTCGCAAAATCAATTTGCAGCTGTTGTTCTTTCATCAAGACCATTTAGATTCAAGTTTTCTTTCGAGTTTCATATCACACAAGCACCTGTTTCCAACGCCGACGATATGAGTGGTAATTATTGTGGAAAATGCCGGAATTGTTTCAATGTTGAAAATATTGAGCATGTAGATGAAGTTAGACGTAAAAGTTGAATGTAATTAACAAAATGAATTTCACGAGATCGCAGGAGGTTTTATAATAATGTATCAATTTCCAAGACTTCCGGCAAAAAATAGCGCTAAAGTGGAGAGCTTTAAAAAATAAACGTTTATATTTCTTATTCCTTAAAAACGAGTTTTCTTTCATAAGGAAAGGATAAAAGTTACATTTTCCTTCGTGGTCCGCGGAGCCCTTTCTTAGTATTGCAAGTGCGCTTAAATATCTTGGCATTAAGAAAGTACTACAACAACGCAAGGCTATCAACTAGTATAATACAAAATTAAATCCGAGAAAAATGTAGCTTTAATTACAAGTTGAATTCATTAAATATTAATAAACGTTGACATTTTCATATTACACTCTTCTCCATTATTTTTGATACGGTACTGATACAATTCGACACCGCAGATATCTCTACTTTCTTTCGTTGAATTGATTGAAGCTTTGCAACATTTTTACCGCCTCTGCTCATGCGCTAACATCCAATTCGTAAGTCACACAAGCTGTCCAAATCAAATCCTCTTTAGTGGAGAAACCGGTTTGGAGTGCACACAAGAGAGGATAAGCTGCCACGCTAAAAACTGCGGTGCCACCCAAAAAAAGCTCAACAATGTCTGCAGAAAGTACTTAACATAATAAAAGTGCTGGGACATCGTTGCACTCGCTACTAGAGCGATTTTCCACGCAATGCATTCTTGCTAGGAAGCACGATGGCAGTAAGACCGCAATAGGAGGTATTGCACTTTAAGGAATACGTCTCCCAGGAAATGTCAGAATGGACGAGTCCTACCGAACTGATGTTCAATCTCAAATAATGTACTCTTCATATCACCATTGTATACGATTCAACTAATACCTATACTCCAAAAGTCTGTTTGCAACAAGTTTGTGGATATAAATCCCAACACCAAGTACTTCCTAATGCCTTTTGTCATGCGATTAAGCCCCATTCCGGGAAAATTTCACGCCATTTTGGTTTGTGTGAAACGTTTGTATGAAAAACTCGCCCGATGTTTCACATTGCTGTCCCGTGATACTGTTCCCAGAAAATCCGTCCACAATCGCATTTAGAAGGATTCCGAATTCACAGCTCTCCCGTTTTCACACAACGCTTTTGAAGTTTATATTTAACGAATACCACGTGCGTTTTGATAGGAACACTGTAAACAATAACACCACTGAGATACAGTGACTCAGTGGGATTAATGAACGACACATACAGGTTTTGTTTGATATAATAGAAATTATGCCTGGAGATATGACAAGATTCAGAAATTATAGTATTACCTTTCAGTTTATCTGTGAGAAATTACGATTGGCAACTCACTCAAATGTCGTACATGAGAAATCGAAACTGAACTTCTATGATTGTTATCCCAATTCGAAGTACACAATTAAACTCTGAAATATTTTCGTTCTAAACTCCAAGCCTAGTTCACAAAATTCCTTTGAGATACTATATATTTTAAGACTGTCCCCACTAAGATAGAATACAGTATTAGGGTATGACTACTTCAGTATATCTGCAGAGCAGGACTAAAAATCCTTTGGCTATCTCGGTATTTATGTACTGTTAGTTCAATAAACAAAAACCTGACGGCCTTCACAAAGCAGCGTGTAACGCATCTGGTAGGTTGACCTTTAAAAGCTAAGTAGCTTTACTGTTAAAAGGCGAACTTACACATTCATCAAATATTTATATTGGTATTAACTTTTCTCACTCATTTCTCTTTCACCTCTCGACATGCACCTATCCCTGTGCCGTAAAATATTTAAAATAAAACTTAAATCAGATACATTTTCAAACAATATCATTTATTACATATTAGCTTATACACTAGGTTCCTTTCACGAAATGTTTCGAAGTTTCGCCCTGTAAATGTAAAGTACCGCAAAATAGAGTGTTGATTCCTTCCCGATCGGCGTGTACCACAAAACAAGAAATTATTGTTTTCGAACCTACGGTGAACAATGCAAAATATATAATAGGGACAATCAACAGAAATCTCTCGACTATTTTACACTACTTGAGTATCTGTGTAAGCGCAACGTTAACTACGCATGCGCAGAGGCTGGAGATTGATGGAGATTGCTGCAAAAAGTCCCTAAATCAAGACTAACGAGCTTCCAGCGTGTGCCACAAATCAAATTCAGATCAGCGTTTTCAACATACTACCAACTTACAGTTGGGCCGTATGATTCGGGATTAAAATCATCATGACAAGCAACACACAACTTTGGTCTCGAAAAATCTGGCAGTAACATTTGACAGGCATTTATATATATAAAAATATTATCATTATTATTCGCCATTGTCATATTTAGCGGCGCCGACCCGGGAAGGGGGGCATGGGGCTCCGGCCATCACACCCCACCTCAGAATACAATGATACACATTAAAAAAGTAGAGCTTTTACTAATTTCTCTAGTAACGAGGGTCATTCAATATATCAATTGTTAATATTTTAAATATTAACTACAATAACTCTGATCCTCTAACATTAAATCTTTGGAATCTGACTTCAACGAAGGCTCATTTGACTCTAGAGGTGGAATCACGTAATAGCGCTACGATTCCCACGCAGCCTACTTCTTCCCGACCCATACTTATGTCAGTCAAGGCGACCGACTCCATTGTCCCACGAGTGTTTTAGAGGACGAAGAAAAGAGGAATACACTGAATCGCATGCACTTGAGGCCCCGGGGGTGCACATCTTTATTAATCTACTACCGGTAGTACAAGCAGGTGTGAATGAACCCATGTCACTCTTTTGGGGATAAAAAAATGCCACTCTCCATCACGCCAAGAAAATGCAATTCTCTCCATTATGCCACTCGCCTGAAAATGGAATATCCATCAACTGAAATAAATAACTGAACTTTATTTTGTTTTTAGTATTTCTTACAATTTCATGTTTACATGTTCAGCGAAAATTACTTTATTCTTTTGGCGTTCTCAGCTCTGATTACTCATTAATACTTCTAAAAGATCCTGAAGAAGAGTAGCAGGCATTAGATGGATTGATTCGTTAATGTTCCATAAAAAATTGTACACATTCAAAAATTGTTTGTATATTTCTAAGTATTCTGAGAGAATTAATCAAACTACGGTCAAGATATTTTAATAAACTGACAATGGTTACTGGACAATTCGATTAGCAAACAGTTATCAACGGCTCAGCCACCCTATTGAGGTGAATGCAATTGGTGCTCTCGGTTGCACAACGGGGTGGCCGTCACTACCGTCCGTGCGCCACGCCGCAGGGTGGGTAGCAGCGGGCGAGCGGCCAAGAAGTCGAAGCTACGCCTCCCTCCGCCCATGAGGCGCAGGCGAGAGGCGCTGGGTCGCTTCCACAACGCCCGATTGTTTCCCCGCTTCTCCACGGACCAAGCCCGGAAGGAAAACGCAAAAGTGAATAACTACGTTAAAAAACCCGCACTTGCCTACGATGCTACTTAATTCACATCTATCAAGTCTTCCGAAGCAAGAAGGCTATTCTTTAATGGAACAACATCTGCTGACTGTGGTGAGAACCAATATTACGATATGAAAAAGCAAACATTATTTTAAACCTGCGTTTGTTCTTGGGGATATTGTTTTTACCAGTTCAACATTTTCTAGCCTGACCAACCAAACTCAATTGTTACGCTATCGAGTTGATAGAAGTGAGCCCGAAAACCCTCGCAAAGAGCCACAAAGAATGAAATGCAAACCGAACCGCGGCCTCAAGTGCAACGAACTTCTCATTCGCACAGCGTAACGCAAACTACCGAAGGAAAAAGGACCCCTAATGAGAGAAGGCGGAGAGGGGAACAGATTCGGAGGCGGAACGGAAATCCTACACCTTCGAGGCAGGCGCAGTAAAAGAACACGAATTCGAAGGCGGCGCGGCGCGGCGGGGCCGGGCCGGGACGGGCGGCCTCCGGCGTCATGGAATGCTGGAGAGGAGGCGGAGGCGTGGGGGCGGAGAGGCGCTGGCGGGGCGCGGGCGGCCCTGACTGCTACTACCGCTGCTGCTGCTGGTTCAGCGGCGGCGGAGCGCGCCGCGTGTGTCGAATGCGTGCCTAGAAATAGCCTGGCAGAGGGCCATGCGCGGCGCCTCGCCCCGCCCCGCCCCCTTCGCGCTTCCCGCACGACATGAGGCTTCTGGCGGCGGGCGCAGCGGGCGACGACTGACGATCGGCGGCGCGTGGAGTAACGCCGGCGGAAGACGACGGCAACCACAGGGTCACGATGCTCGTCGATGGGAACGGCTATTCTAAATTTATTTTCTAAGTACCTCTTTTTCCTTTCTTTTCAATGAAAATCTTTTCCTTAGTGAAGGAAAATTTCTTACGTTATGCCCAAGAGATCGGATACAATATTACCAATTTCTAATGAAATTTTCAAATGAAAACTCTCAAATACTTAATCCTGGCCCACAAAGTTTCTTTTTTAATTCTGCTTGTTTGACGTAAGAATCGTGCCTGGTTAGATTGAATCTTTAAGACTAAAAAAGAAGTTACTTTGTTTTTCCTGTCTTCTTTTTAGATTCATATTGCAGATGATAAAAAATATTTGTCTATTAAATGCAATACAGACATGTCAGTATTTTAAAAAATGCCTCCATGCGCAACTGGAGTCTGCAAGGAGTTTGCATTCGTGAGTGAGCTGCCGTTGCTCTCCTCAAGCTAAAGAAGGTGTGTCACAAGACAAAATCAGATCCGTATTCTCAACATACCACCCAACTCAAAGTTAGGCCATATGATTCGGGATTAAAATCATCACTGCAAGCAACACACTCCACGAACTTGAAACAAGAAAAAATAATTTGGAAATATTGTACCAAACCATAACTATTAAAGAAGTGGAGATCATTTTTGATCAACCAGCCATTCCCTTCACCCATGAACCCTGAAAATGCACAGTCCAATTACCAGCCGTCGCTTCCTATCTCGGCGCGATCCCCTCCGCCGCGTCATAATGCCCTAAATGGACGCTGCGCGCGCACCCCCTGGAAGTAATTGTGACGGCACCCACGTCGGAAGTGCGCGAGCAGGCGGCGCGGGAAGGCGATGTGGGGGCGGGACCGAGCCCGAAGGAAGCGGACGTACGTAAGCGAGGTGGCGCCAAAGGGGCCGCAATGACGCGGTGCGTGGGAATGGGAAGAAGTCCCATGGAAGGGCAGGGGACCAGAGAAGGGGAGCGTAAGTTAAAGGAACGACTAAGACGCAAAGATGAAGGATCCTCTCCGTACACAAGGAACCAGAGAGGAGCAAGAGCCAAGCACACAGTGACACGGGGCGGAGAGAACGTCAGAGCAGTGCGTGTCGGCGGCGAGGGGGGAGCGGGCTTATGTGGGACGAGCGGGCTAAAGAGGGCCAACGGTGGTGGAGGCTGAGATGGGCAAGGACGCCGGGGAGGTGGGTGTGGTACGAAAAGGCTCAGACCAGGGAGGGTCGAAGTGTGGCGGACATACGAACTCTGCGAAAAGCGGGGGCTGGCGGAACAACTGTGCGGGAGAGAAAAGTATCGAGGTTGGGGGGTGGGGGCGTGGCGCGGCGAGTGTGTATTCTCCAGAGGCCGCCGAGTGCACTCGCAGACGTCGCCGTTATTCCTCATTTCGGACGACGTGCGCTACATACGAAGTGCCGCTCCGCTCCAACAGCCCCGCCCCCTCCCCACCCCAACTTCTTCCCCAGTTCCCGTCTTTCACAGACTTTTTTTTCTCTCCTTCCGCCGACGACGTCGCGAAGACGGCTAACACCAAGTCGCGAAAAATAAAGTCATCGTCC
Organism: Teleogryllus occipitalis; assembly: GCA_011170035.1. Taxonomy (NCBI): domain Eukaryota; kingdom Metazoa; phylum Arthropoda; class Insecta; order Orthoptera; family Gryllidae; genus Teleogryllus; species Teleogryllus occipitalis. The sequence goes on from BLKR01001783.1 coordinate 11,300, forward strand.
AAAGAAAAAGAAACATAACAGGAGATCCACATACGCGTCGTTCTTCACCGTTGATGGGAATGGCAAAAGAAAATTTGCGCTATTATTTTTACGAGTAGCACATAGCTAGCTCCGGACGGTCTGCTTTGATTGCGGCAATTATTTAGGAAACGAGCGCATTTTATCGGAGAGTTGATTCAAAAAACAAACGAGTCCCACTGGCAAATTGCTTTAACAATGGGAGACGTTCTCGCAACATCCTTCGGGCCACATGATGAAATCGCGCCATTAATGCAAGTCACAAACGTCTTTCTTTTTGATTACTTGTCGAAACGCCCAACTTTCTTGCAGCGTGGCTAACGGTGGCAGCTCAAAAATAGAACGTTATGGCCTCAGAAAGCTACGCCCTACTTTTGGAATGAAATCCTTTTGCAAAGGAGTTCATTCGCATGCAGTGCTTATCCCCGCCCCATGCAGACAGTTCGGCTACATCGCCTGAGTACTTACTCCACCGCCACCTGGAACACCGGCTGGAAAGGCTGGGGCAACACTTACCTAAAAAAGAAAATGTTTTATTAGAATAAACATAGACTTAAAACATTTTATAAGGGTAATTTAATAAAAAAAACTCACTTCTCGAAAACACTTTTCTAGATCTTTTCTATAAAGGTAAAAAAATATTACAGGAAAGTACTTTTACATTGTAAAATACGACAAAACGTTACGAACACGATATTTTACTAAAATTATTTACGAATATTTTACAAAAATCAAAAAAGTATTCCGACAAATCGATGGATTTGATTATGCAAAAACAATACATAAGCATTTCCACGGATTCTATAAACGCGCATACCTAATTCTACGAGCCTGGCTTTCCTGTTAGGGAAATGTTAACCTGACAATGTCCTTTTTATCTTTAACTTCTTTCGTACATGACTTACAAGTACCAAATCGAACAGTGTAAGTTCAAAGAAGCAATCGAACTCCTAATATACGTAACTACGTCATACGACCAAGCCTCACCCAATATATTTTTAGATGGAAATTCAAAGCTGAATCATGCTCTCCGGTAGGTAATATTTTTTTACTCCTGTGAAAAACTTGATAAATTAAGAAAACGAAATTTTACAAGAGAGCAACATTCTTGCCATTATGTGATTCTTTTCGCATGATCAAATCATTGTTGCAGTGAAAATCGGACACATCGATGTCTTGATAACAATTTTTAAATTAATTTTATAAAATTTATATGTTCGTAAATACATACGCTCATTACTCAGCTACCGGAAGTAATTTGAATATTTGATTACATACAATGTAAAGAATGAATAGGCCAATCTAGAAGCTGAGCTGAGCCTATTGCTAAAAATTTTTGACTTACCACCATACTGACAGGATCAAAGATTATATCAAACGAATACTAAATACGCAAATACGAAAGAAAACTTTCATTGTTTTCGTTCGGACGAAATGGCCTTTAGCGTCTCCACGCTAAGGAGCGATTCTGCTCCGCTGGGTGCGCGCGTGCGTGGCGCGAGCAAGCGATTGTTCGGCGCACCGCCAGCGAACAACGGGGAATTCGCCTTCCACACGGCGCGCGTGTGCGACGCATGGGAACTGGGTCTACGGAACGGCGCTGCAGCGGCGGAGGCGGAGCGCGCGGGCGGCAGGGTTGCCAAATGGGCCAGTTTGAACTTTTTTTAAGCTTAAAAAACGTGGTACGAAGTAATATCAAGATTTAATGTTGTAATAAACCAAATTTCATAATTTAATTTAAATATGATTCTCTATAATACATGGAACGTTTTGTTTTTATTTAAAAAAATTGTTTTTAAGCGCATAATGATGGGAAGAGGTTCTTAAATTTTGGAAAATTTTAAAATAGTTAATAAACTTTATTAATAATTTATACAAACATGACATTATTTCAAGTTTCGCGCCGGAATATTTAATTTATATAATTTAATTAAAAATAATTAAAACTTCCATAATAATTTTAAGTACAATAGTTCCCTCCTCTTACTGATTAAATCCCAACTATGCGATAAAAAGTATCTAGATCTTTATTAGTAGCTGACATAATTCTCGATGAAGAACCAGTCAGGTTGCTCAATTGTAGCATTTGTATGTTACCAATTTGTATTAATGTTAGAATTGAAAAATACAACTTTGTTTACATCAGCAAGTTTATAATTATCTTCTTTCATTAACGTCGAACTTCGTTCAGCCAATTCCTACTAATGATTACTTTTTAAGTTAAAAAAATACGTATTGACTATTGTTTAGGCGTCTCCAGGCAACGCCTTCAAGATTTGTTCATTGCACCTTCTTGTTTCTGAATTAACAAATTGAAACTAATTAACTCAAATTACTGAAGTTTTGTTGGAGATTTTTTTACTGAAACCTGTATATTAGATGAAACGTTAGACGCATTTTTTGAAAAAGGCTGTCGGGCCATCTGGCAACCCTGTGGACGGAGTGGTTGGTGCGACGGGCAGTGTGGGTAGGGAGCAGAGCTGCGAAGCTGTGGCTCTCATACATTTTCAATAACAAAACTTATTCGTCAAAACTTAGGTCAGATGCAAAAATATTTGAATGTCCACTAGAATCGGAAGAATTGCCTGCAAGTACAAAATTCGCCGCTTTGTAATTCTTTCTCCGATGTTGAACGTTATCCATGCCCTTCAACGTACCCAAAAATCGAACTGATGCCCGGACCAATTACATATCCTGCTAATATTGATCAAAGTTCTTTACACTGTCTCAATACACAAACATTCTGAGTGTAGATAAACATACTCTGGAACTTGGACTGGGGTCCATAACACTTCCATTTCCCCTTTGCTTATCAATCAACTTTTCGCACTTTAAGAATGGTTTTATAGGACCTCTGTATCGCATGCCCGGAGGGCGTTCAATATTCATTTCACAATATAAGCTCATTCTATACAACAAATGTTACACACTGGTGTTTCGTTATTTTTTCCTACATTTTAATTTTTTCTTTGTGTCGATCTTCATTCTAAATAGCGGAAACTTTGTCATAGTTGAAGTATTGTAAAATTATAAGTATTCGTTCATAGGTCACGACGTAAACCATGGAAGGGAATTCAATACGTTCGAACGGCTCTTCTGGAAAAAAGCTGGGAGACCAAGGTAACAAATGGATGAGGATTTCTGAGGAAATATACGAGCGGCACGTATACGCACGAATGCATCCACAAAGCCCACGAAATCGACGAAAGTATATTGTGCGCTGCGAAAACAAATAATCATGGATCCCTTAGGACACAAATATTCCTGACAGGATCGAGGGGAAACAATAGATTCAAAGTTTATCATAATTCACTGGCGGAAGATTTTTCCTCCAAGACAGGAAAAGGCACAAGTTCGAAAATATTTCTTGCTAGGAACAGAAAACGCTGAACGGTAGTATTTTCGCGGGTCACACATCGCCAAACTAGCCTGTTAACAGCACAACTCCTTAACATCTGAGCAGGTTTTTCACAGCAAGTTAACAGAACCGGTTATGTGAATAAATCAAAGCGGAATTCACCTGCGATCGGATTTCCAGAGTGACATCACTTTCACACTATTGCTATCACGAAAACTCCCGCCATCGCAGATTCCATCTGTTATTTCCTTAGCAGAATAATTACATCGAAAATGAGGGTTAGTATTTCCGTTATGTGGGAATCAAGAAACAGTTTGCGTGTGGGTTAAGTATCCGGTATATTCCATCGATGGCAATGCCTTATTGCATGCCATTGAATTAACGTCCATGTCCTACTTCACGGACCTTTGCTTCATCACGCAGAGCCACATAATGCGCTCATACAGCCTGCCGACAAAGGGATCGCATCCAGCACCACAATACTGCAATGGAGAACGGCGCAGGAGCAATGGCGATTGTAAAATCACTTTCACGCTATCACCAGAACGAATATAGAAGAAGAAAACTACGGGCGCAACGTCCGTCTATATGCGAATCACGATCACATTTTAAAAACGGGAGTTAGATCAACGGCTTATCTATTCAGTGCACATCAAGAAAAATATGTTAAAGACTGGAAGTGAGAGCGGTAATCAGGATATTTCTTTGACCGACGGCAATGCCGTATGGCAGGCGATTCAATTGGGAGCTCAATGCGCCCTACTTAACAGGGCAGTACTTGATCACGCAGAGCCACATAATACATCTGCACATAGCCAAGCCAACAAAGCGACAGCGTCCAGCATCACAATGCTGCAATGGACTCCAGCGCGGATGTTGGGCGTTGGCGGGGGCGGGAGTGCGAACCGGAGTGGGAAGGGGCGGTGGTCTGACGGGCGGCTAGTGGGGGAAGGGGGAGGGTTGGGAATTGGTGTGGCAGTGGGTGGGTGGTGAATGGGAGCGGGGAGGAGCGGGGCAGAGGTCGTAGCGGGGCGGGGCGGGGCGGGGGGAGGTGAAGGCGATCGACTGCCACGGAGCGTGACGGGACGGGACGGGACATGGCGGGGCGGGGCGGGGCGGGGCGGGGCGAGGCGAGGCGGGGCGGGGCGGGGCGGGGCGGGGCGGCGCCGGCGATAGAGCCGTCGCGTCTCCCCTTTGTGGGCGTCGCGCCCGCGACACGCCGACGGTAATAATTCATGCGCCCGTGTCACGACGGAGAGGAACCTCGCACCTCACACTCCGTCACCGGTACCCTCTGCAGCGCGGCCGACGGTCGCTGTCACGGGAACTTGAGAGGCGGATCACAAGCGCAGTCGCCGCGTTTCCCGTTGCCAGTGTTCTCGTTCTATGTAGCTTACCGTCCGCTAAAAAGGAGTGCATGATTGATACAGGAAAGGCCTCCTTGCAGTCAATTTCAAGTTTCGTGTCACCGAGATGGAACATATGTTAATATAGTGTATTTTCCTTCACATGGAGCTCCATTCCGTTTCGAGTGTAGGCCCAACATCATCGTACTTTTATTTACTTTCAAGAATCTTTCCAGGTTATATCATTTATGATGTGGGTACGTAATTTAAACTTGCAATACACTATACATGTGTTTTATGATTATATATATGCGCGTGTTTAGGGTCATATATGTAAATAGTTCACTTAACATTTTCATATGCCAAATTACAGAATCGCCTGACATTAGCTTAGATTAATTTTTATTTCCGGGGAGGTTTCAGCATAAAAAATTCTTCGCCCCTTTGTTTAATTTTTCAATATTATTTTCAGGTCATTTGTATCACCATTACATTACAAACTCATAAAAATAGTTGTTCTATTCACACGCTGAACTTTGTTATGACGGCGCACGTTGCCGGTATATCATGAATTTTCCTTTGCGGTAAACGCAGAAATGGGACAAGGCTACGTTCAAATTCGAAATGCCAAGTAAGGTAAACTGATCATGACGAGTTCGTCGAAAAGGAAATAGTTTATTAACCACCCGACAACCTGAGGCGCTTCGTGCGTGAAGTCAGAATTTACAGCTTCAGAAAATTCTCATCGATCGTTTACGTGAGATTATAATAACTTGGATTGAAAAAAATTGATCCTATATAGGATAGTGATAGTGAGGTGTAGATCATTAGTTCTTACTATAAAAAAGTCCTGAGAGCTCACATACTATAACAAAAGAGCATTTTCTACCGGACATATCTGAGTATCATCTTCACAGCCAACAGTCACGTTTTAATCTCAATAGGAGTATCATGCATATGTATTACGGAAAGTGCCATTTCACGTGCCTTCTTAATTGTGCTATTTTCAAAATACGCCGCAGAGCGCGATCTGCCATCTGTTTTATAGCAGAACACTTCCACAGAACTGTAGGCAGGGCACAACCCTTTCTCATTGCGCTCTTTTCCTGGAACTGTAAAAATTATACATTTAAATGAAGCTTCCGTACAGTAGGAAGTTCTTAAAAAACATGAGTCGCGTTCTTGCAAACCGTTTTATCTCCGACCACACCGCCGAAATCCGCGCGAACAACGACGTAGCATCGCGTTCAATAACTCTACGAAATCAAATGTGTCAGGGCATAATGGAGAGTCAAGGGCAGCAGCGGATGGGAAACATAAGGAAGGGGGCTCCTAGCGGTCGTAGAAAATCGATCATCGAAACCATTTCTCGACTGATTCACGAAAATCTCCCTTCAGGAACATCTCACTGTCGTTTCTCGAAGTTCCAATGCTGCCGCAGCATGAATGCTTGGTAATCTTTGTGAAGATGGAAAATAGTGCGAAGGTTTGTAATGGAGGGTGGCGAGCCGATGATGCAATTCCCTCTCCATTGTCGCTACAGAAGATTTCGAGGTCTTGCCTATCTGCGTAGTCTGAAAGTATTTGCCTGAAAGATTGTGGGAGATAACTGAAGATGTCGAGGACGAGACGGGAAAGGAAGAATAGCATGCGGTCCATGCTTGAACTGCCCCCATTAGATCTGGAATCCATTATTGGATACCACGGTGACGTCAATACTTTCCAATTGAAATATCATTGTCCCAGTTTTAAAAATAAATTTATTTTCATTTGCTTTCTATATCGAAGACATCCAGTATCAAAGTAGAATGACATGAACCATATAATAAAAAAGCTTTTTTTTTTATTTATTTTTTTTATTTATTTATTTATTTTTTTTTTTACGAGACATCTAGGTCTTTCAATGTTACGGTCAACTTCTACACAATGAATCACGCTCAATCGAGCGAACCTGCTTTAAACGCTAGTGCTAGTGCCAAACATTGTCAGCAGCATTCACGTGGAACACTACGGGTAAACGCGCTCAACGGCTAAAGTGGTTGGTTTGCTTGGTCTTCCTAAGAATGCTTTGCCGCCTTTTTTTCTCAATTTTTGTAAGGCTTACTGGCTGTGGCGAATTGCTCCACATGTCAGTTCCACACCACAAAGCGGCGAACGTCTGCTTATTGGGCAATATGTTCTTTCAGAGGTATTATCTGGAGGTGGTGAAAGCAATAGTTCTTCACGGATTCTTGAAGAGAAGCGAATAAGCATCGGCTAATGACTTTCATTGGTTACGTTATTTTTACTGTAAATAATATTACCTGTGTACATGCACTAATGCAGAGAAATGAGTGTCATATGAGAATTTATTTTCTCTAGTGTCCAAAATCATAATTGTTATCATACTAGTTATATTAAAGCTTTGTGAGCTTATGAGACACGCATCGGAGCTAATTATGGAGGGAAGAACGAAACGGTTCAGATTGCGAAAAGTACTCTAGGGGCATTGGGTGGAACTGGTGGATCTTACTTCTGGATCCCGTCCCACAGAATTGCAGATCGACAGGAAATGGAACTCGTATACAACTGTTACCCGTCAAGGTAATTCCAGTTATTGACTTACTATGTAAATCTATTTCTCGGAGGAAGTGCTACGAGTTAACAATAAATTCTAAAGCCCCCTCTTCAAAACGCACGATATCGTGTGTTTTATGCCACAATGCATAATTTAAAACGGCAAATTCGAAAACCAAATAAAAAACAACTTTTGTTTCGGATTTTCCATCTATCAATCGTGTGTGTCAAATTTTCACAGGGCCTCGGGAGGATGCTTCCATGGCCCAGGGGGATTAATCACCAGGTCCCCAATCATTAATCAGAGCTCATGGCAAAAATTGCGGCCCACCCACAGCCCGCGGACAATCCTCTCTGCCGTGACGAACCAGACAGCAGCCCTGGTGAAGGCTAAAAGGAAATTGACCAATCTTCTTATAACGGGGCATTGACGTTGTCAACTCATCCCACCCCATCCGCGAGTTACGTAATTTAGGCGAGGTCCCTTGATCCACAAGCCGCACCGCACTGCGACCCTGATCAAGTGTTACCTTTGATCAATGAGCATCTCTGCTGTAACCAGCACCATATGCCACATGTCCCTCGGGTTTTTTCCTCGCAGCCAATTCACCCAGCGACTGATCGGTGCAGCACTGCCACTAGTTCATCCACCTGCCTTTGATGCGATTCAGTCCTCCCCCCTTTATTCTTCTTTTTTTTTTTTTTTTTTTTTCCTTTGAACAAACCCTAATCTGTCAATCTCTGCCACTCAATAAGAGTGACATTAGAATTAAATTTACTGAATACTCCAACGTTAAAAAGCTATGATTTTTACGATATAGGGCAAAAATAGAAAGATTTTTGAGTACTAATTTGCCAATATACTGACAGAAAATAAAGATATTTCTAAATAGTCACACAACATTTATTTTCTCCTACTTTCTACACGCATTTACTTGGTTTCGGGCCACTGTCCTTCCTGCCAAATCTTTTGGACTTCTTTGGAAAGCTGATTAGAATTGCACTCTGTGGACTTCAATTTAAAGGAGTTTAACGAATCAAAATGATCCAGGAAGTCCGAATCTCATTAATTTTGAAACTTTCAACAATTTTACCCTGTCAGACGCAACGAAAGCTTTGAAGCTTGGAATACCGAACACTGTACCAGATTATCGTTAGGAACAAGATTTTGCCAAACCTTCCCAATCTGTGCCTTATACCCACCCCTATCGTAAATTCCCGTCTCAACTCCACACGCTAATCGTAGAAGTTGGGAACTGAATTGTACAAAAGCATTCTCTACTAACTAACTTCGTGTAACAAGCACATACTTAAAATTTTTAAATTCAAATACTCAATTTGCCGCTGTTTGAAAACACTGTGCACTGAAACACGAGAACATAAATTGGTGGTCATCCATAAAACAAAACGATGAAAGAGAATATTCATCATTTTTCCTTACACTTAATGTTTATGCTAAAATTAGTTTTTAAACATACAAAACATCCTACATGAGAGAAAACACTACAACAACACCCACCATGTTCATTTACTTTTGTTATTCTCAGTTGGTTGCAGTGGACCTCGAGTTTGAAATCCACAAACCGTATTCATTAGTATGACAAAGCTGGATTGTCACAACACTTACAATGGACAGGATATCCTACTCCCGCAACAAAGCATGCGACATAGGTAGTACGCTTCGTTACCAAGTTTCTCGCACGATGCTTCTAGAATGTTCGTTTGTCACGCCAAATCCAATCAATATTCTAGTTAAAACTGGCAAAAACTGTCCTACCCATACTGCAGTAAGGAAAAAAGCTTAACGTCAATGGGGATAACAAAGGACATACAAGATTTCTTTCATCTATCGACAGACATACATTACAAAAGAATCGATAAGAGATGAGGAAACTGAGTCGGAACGAGACGCGAGCGTTCACAAGAAACATCCACAGAGCATGCTTTTGTTCGATTTTTCATGCGCTTCTACGATAAAGCAAAATACAGCTTAGTCGATTTCGAAGTAGGCCACGCGGAAGTCAAGAAAGAAAGCTTTGGCGATTGATTTTTCAGTGCTAAAGATAAAAAAGTGTTCACTGACGATGCTGAAGAGTTTGCTCGACTGTAGCCTCCAACAAGTTCTCGCCCTTCCCACAGGAAAGTTCTTCTAAATATAAACTAGGAGGAGGCAATGGCTGCCTACCCATTGAAGAAGAAGAAGACGAAAAGAGGAGGAAAGAAAAATTATCTGTGGTTGGTAAAAATGAACCCGTTTAGCAAGAAATGTAGAAATGGTAAAGCAGCTTGTGAAAAACGTTTTAAAGAAATTAATAGTATTCACTGAACAACTAAAATGAAGTTTTTCTTAAATGAAATCCCACAAGATATTAATTCTACTATAACGAAAAAACCTCACTTATCTCAATATCTACGGCATGCTGTTATTCCCTACCCATCGTGCTGCACTCTTATCATTCAAAGTAATCTACGATTCAGAGATGTTCCGCTCTTAGTCATATTTATAAACAAAGGTTCTTCGAACATTTCTGAATTGGAAAGGAATGCCTAATTTTCTCAACCGTCTTACGAACGAAGAGCTCCACTGACGAATCGTACGTACGAACGGCATCTAACAAAGTAGCTAATGTACAGGCGATATGCAGCGATGCGGCGCGGTGTTCCGAGTCGTGGCCGAGGTCCAACTGGCTGAGTAGGATCTCCCCTAATTGGCTGCTGTAACGAGCTATCCACAGGCGAGGCGGGTGGTTCCGCGGTCGACAAGGAACAAGAGGCGGGAGGAAGGTCCCAGTTCCCGGCGGGCTTCGGCCAACTACAGCTTTGCTCCTCCCCCCTCCCCCCGAATTAGAGGTTCGCGGACGCATTAAAAATACCCATCCACTCGCTCCCTGAAGGCATGGCGAGGGTTCGTTTCACAGAGCCTGCCGATCCGACGATCGCTTCATCACATAGGCGTTTCTCACTTCAATTCGTTGGGAGCACTAGAGAAGAATTTGCACAGAAGTCCAGCCGGGCCGGTATTCTTACTCAAGTCCTGAACTGTTTCTATACACTACGCGAAGTCTAAAGAGGATCAAAAAGGCAATCAAATCAACTACAGCCAACAAACACGTCAATATACACAGCTCGGAACACCGTCGCAAGTCTCAGACCAGCTATTTAATCAAAATGGGTAGCATATTTCACAAGCTTCTAAAATGCAAGATTTGTAATGTTACTGAATTCTGGTTATTATATTCAAAATTGATTTGAATTAATAATCACTGATTTGAAATTCGAACTAGATTGGCATAAATTGTGTTAATTCATAATGATTTCTCCAACTCTTACCTACACCATTTACAAGCCACTATGAGCGTTTGAAGCCACCACCAAAAAGCATCTGCTTGGGTGGAAAGCTTTTCGAATCTTTACGTTCAAGGAACAAAAAAAGAGGGCGGAAAGAGCGAGGAGTTCTGTGGTCTCACCGCCTCGGTTTGAAGCAAATGCACCCCCCCCCTAAGCCCTTTAATTCAGAACTCTACGAAACGAGCTAATTCGGTTTGGCTCACAGGATTGCAAAATTATGAGATGGCCAGTGTTGAAACTTTCTCTACGGAAGTCTCGCTGTGGGCTGGGCAATTATGCAACAAAAGATCTTCAGTAGTTTGAAGATAAATTAGAAAGTTTATTATCTGCGCAATCAGACCAAATAATTAACTTCCCTGTTAACTGCGTACGAACGCATTCCACGTGGGTTTTAACATTATAACAAAAACCCAAACGCACACGTATACCTCTTCAATGCTTTTTACGTGTTTGGTATGAAGTGTGAAGCACCACCATATAACCTACATACCAGAGAAGCTTGCTCTCGGCCAACAAGGAAATTGCTACTTGAATACTGTAAAAGCCTGTTTTAATTACTGCCATTAGAATAGCACTCTAAAGACTGATCCGCACGTAAAATCTTGGCAGTTTAAACCCAGCATTTGTATGGTAATTGTAGCTTATTATCAAGCATCTTGTTTACGACAATATAACTATTTTATTTAATTAGTGGTACTAGAATTCATGGTTTATTCCTGGTGTATAGCGTATCTAAAAGGTTCCAGAAGGAACTCCAGGACGACTCCACTGCTAAGCTAAGTATTTCATTAGCAAGTTCCAGTGACACGAGTGACCGATTGGCCAATTAGAAGCTACGCTCGGCTCCATTCCGCATCCCGCTGCCACGCGCTATGACATGCGTCTTTGCACATCTGCCCCAACACGCTGGCAGGGATTCGTCCCGGTGGACAGAATACATACTAACGCGTTAAACAAGAGTACTAGATGATACATTTTATTAGAACAGTGCCCAATAAAGAGACAAGAAAATCAGTTCCACTTTCACAATACAAGGACACGTTCATCTGAATTTAAACACACAAGTAAACGAAATGTGAAAGGGTAGTGTACTTCTAAATATTATTTTTATTCTAATATTTCTATTTATTTTCATTACTATAAATATTTAACTAGCAACATTTTACGCACTACAAGTTTCAAAACATTAGAAATCCAAGATCTTTCACAGATCTTTTGGAAAATGTATAAGGTAACTGTTCTCAAACAGCGGGGTCTATGTTATGAACACACAACATGGACTTTTACATATACAATAGAGAAATGTTCCAGAGCTAAGTTGGAAGTAATTTTCTGATGACCAGACTACAAATTGTCTCAAGGCCATTTTATTTAATAGAAAGCTCAATCAAAAAGCAGTAAATAAGAAAGCAACTTATGGCAAAATTAAACTGCCGATCCCCAATGTCCGCCTCGTGTCAATTACAGAAACAGACTTATCACATTAAAACATTTATAAGAGGTGATCTACATTAATAGCAATTTCAGGCGTGCGATTAATATCGATACATTAGAGATAAGCTACGCCAAACTCACCAAAAACATACTACATCACAAAAATATATTACATTAAAAGTTTAACAGTCAAATGCAAGTACCACAGTAAAAATAATTTACAACATAATTTGTGTATTAGACAACAAAACCCTACAGTGAAAAACACTACTTTATCTTCAAAGCACTGTACTCTATATCCCCGAATAACTCCACTGTCAGCAATGAAACTGGAGAACTGGAAAAAATTGACCAAGATACTGTTGGAATGCCCAGAAACATTAAGGCACATGCGTCTTTAATAACGAGGAATGGAAAATAACACAAGAAGAAAGCAGACCACGAAGGAGGTCAGCGGCAACGAAGGCACGAAATAACACAGTAGAAATATCGCAACACTGTTGGCATTTGGAACCTCAGCAGTTCTTCAAAGAGAGCTCTGCCAAAAACAAAGGTCAATCAAAACATGGCGTCAATCACGTAACATTTCCTTGGGTCGGAAGAAAACCAACTCGCAACATGTCATCTTTTGGGATAGTGGGATGTTCGTCAGTAAGGGCAAAACTTGCTTCCCGCATTATTTCATATTAGCTCGACCCGTGTCATCATTCCACCCTTTGTAAATCCTCGTTTTAAATGTGGCAAAAAGAAAGCTTCATACTGAAACCCAGACCAAAACCTATCTTGTACAAATGTTGAACCAAATATTCCCCCATAAAATCTGCAGATAAAAATGTAATTCAACTGTTGCCTTTTTAGCATCATATACTTCGAAAACCGTTACGATGGTAGGTAGGTAATGCCTCCCCTGCCGGATGAATCCAGAAATTCTCAACAGGTAGTGTATCCTGATGAGGGAAAACTCAAAAAATGTAAAATAAAAAAGTGAAATAAACATCAAAAAAGTTCCGTGATTCAAAAGATACGTGTGTCCGTCCCTAACGGGGTCACAACAAACTGATTTTAAGGTTCTCGGGCATATCGTTTCCAAATTATGCAGGATGATGTGCGTTGCAGTGTAATGTGTTTTGTGGGTGACACGAACACCTGGAAAATACAAACAGTTACGGGTCTCATCTTAACTGTTTGATGCACCCCAGGGAGTTAATTCCCTAATGAGCAGTAAAACACTTACAGGGTTTTGTGTCAATGGTTTCTTATAAAATGGAATATTCTGACATCTTTCTTTGGTGAATTATATATACTCGTAGAAGATTCTATACGTGTCTCATTGCTTTTGAGTACATGGCTCCGTTTCCTTCCTTAAAAGCACGAGCTTTCATTCATTATGCAAATTGTATTGATTTTTAATAAATGAAGGGGTACATTCCATTTAATGGAACAGAGATGTCCCAAGAAGGAAAAGAGGAAAACATTATTGATCTTCCGCTCAACACCAGTAGTACGAACGGTGAGCTTCTTGCACTGCCTGAAATACATGTTGCCAGAAGGGGAATTAATTAAGATTCTACGAAACTCTGGTGAAGGTACACTCAACTTACGCTACAGCACAACTATGGGGGCATGGAAGTTCGGTACATTTCAGTTTTTATCCCATCTTTTTGGATAAGGAAATACTGGATACGTTTAAACGCAAATGATTTCAATGGGAGACAATTGGACTTGGGTTCAATTTTCAAAATGAATTAAATTTAAACTGCTCGTTTATGACCACTTCAAGATATGATTCCTCGAGCGTCGTATAACAATTCTGCAAGCGGGAATATCTCAGTACGAAAAATTGGCTCACACCAGACACGTAATAGGCAAGGAAGCCCAAAGATTTCCTCACGACTCCATTCCACCTCAAGAAAAACGACTGCTGGCTTAAGTACCAGTAGCACGCTGACTTTCTCCCGTTTCCTTGACTGGTGCAGATTCACAGGAGACACTTGAAAGATGAAGCGATTTAAGAGAAGAAAGCAAGATCATAATCGCAGGGACAAAGGACGAAGTCAGACAGACATTCCTGAGCCGCCAAGAGAGCATTCCTGTCGTCCCCTCACAAAGACACGGGCAGGCAAACGCGGCGGCGTGTTCTTAACCGGAGAAAACATCCCAGTTCTTATCGAGCTTTCTCCCCGCAACCCTTCACTTCACTCACTTCTCAGGACAGTCCTTTCGAATTGTAATGTGCAAATATACAGTGCTTTGAAAATTTGTACCCATGAGTGGAAATATATCGAACAAGTTGGAAGACTTCCGTATAGTAAGTTGAAAGGTATGAAATGTCTATGACCAAACTATTTGTCTCGAAAACCTGAACGATACAGTCGAAATTGCATAATGATGAAACTAACAGTGACAGCAGCAGCAGCAGAAACGAACTGACAAACCGAGAGTATGTATTATTTGCATTGCTATGCGAATGTTACTGCAACTGCTTGCGATTTTAGTACGTGAAGGCAAACTTCTTCCTTTCAATCACAATTTGGTATGGATTTCAGCAAAAAATAGTTACTCGACATTTGTATCACTGAGAACGACGGAAAGGTAACCCCAAAACGTGTAGAAAAACTAAAGACTTTTACACTGATGGTTATCGTGTCGTAGATATCACGCCGTACGTAGATAATAAAAGCATTCTGGGAACGGAGACGTCCCTTCCCCACACACATGAGAACGTTAAACCGACTCCATATACTTATAAACATAGGAGTACGACTTGTGTAACAGGAAATTTGTAGTTAAATCCATGTAAATGTTGAACAGAAACAATAGTATTAACTACTTTGAATCTATTAATGACTATTAATGTTTCGCTTTTAAATAAAGTTTAGTTGTAGCGAAATCTTTTTTTGTACGGAAAAGACAGGTATAAAGCAGGTATTAGTAACTGGACCCGAAGATAATGTCCAAAATTTTAAACTCATTTTAAAAGTTGCTTTTTGTTCTATTTTTATTTATTGTATCAGTTGGCACGAACTGCGTCATTCGGAACAGGACAGGCTCGTAATCAAACTTCACATGGGAAATAGTCTTACCTCCGAAACTCATTACAGTTATACACAATAAATCCAGTTAAATTTATCACATTTATCAAAACATTGATTCATGCGAATTACATCTCCTGAACAGAAATAAATAGGCTTCGCCGAGAACTCTAGAACCGTTAAGCAAACATACCTGCGAAACTCTGAACAATCAGGCACTTTAAACTGTTTAAACATCTATTTTTAACAAGTCCAGCGGTTAGTTGATGCATATTACATCCTTCCGAAGAGCAAAGAAAGACACCGCGCAGAATTGTAGTATCAGTAACTTAACACGGGCAGTACCTCAGGAATCCGGTTTCCCAGCGCGGGGGGCGTGGCGCGGGGTGGGGGGCGGAGGGGTGTGGCGCGGCGCGGCGGAGCGGGAGGCGAGCGGCGTGGCCGGCGGGTGTCGCCTTACTGCAGGTTCGTGACGTCAGGGCGCTTTTCCTTGAGCCGAGGTGCCCGGGTTTCTCAGCCCTAATGGCTGTGGCATTGCAGGCGCGCCGGAGCGTGGCACTGGCTGCCTAGCGACCGGCGACCGCGGCGCGGCGCAGCGTGGAGAATGGGATTTACGGGCGCCTTCGCGTCGGCTGAGCGACAGGCCGGACCACGGAGCATTCAGTTCCTACCGTGATACGAAGAACAGGGATTGTAAGGGCAGCCTTCGCGTAATTGTAAACAGCAACCGAACTTTAGTTATCGTCCCGACGGTTCAGAATAACCAGGCTCGTTAGGTTTCGTACTGTTTCGGGACGAAAATCAGCTATACTGCGGTTTTAACTTTGCTGCCTGAGACATTTCATCAGCTGTTACGATGCTATCCAATCCGGACCTTACACGTCACCAGTGACGTCACTATGGCGGCGTTCAACCTTCCGACTAGATGACACCGAAACAGCTGATTTACTTCACAGGCAGCTTAATAAAAATCTCAGTGTAGCCTTCAGAAGTCAATCGCGCTGTGAATCAAGAGTGAATGGCAATGGTGACGCTATAAACCGAGGGAACGAGAACTAAAAAACTTCGTCTACAATTTAGAATCCTCCGCCGCGTGTGTGGACACAGCTCGGTGGGTAAAACTGTATTTTTATTCCTTCTGTGTATTACTGCTGGCGGCGCTTGCCCATATTCTCAAGAAATAGGCGTTACCGTGTTCGGGTTCGGAGAACGGTCCTCTACAGGGCAGGTAGCGTCGCGCCCTCGCGGAGACAAAAGGGACCCCGCGTGAACAAAGGTGAGCACGACTGGGCCTGAAGGAAGGGAGGAGGGGGGCTGAGTCGGACATAACAGTAGGTGAGCTGAGACGCAGTGAAACCCGATGGACAAAACTAGGCGTCCAGTCGTGTCTTTAGGTGCCTTGGTGATACGGTTGAACGTGAGCGTTGCAAATACGGACGGGTCAAACCGTCACTAAGAATTCCGTGTGTGGCTCTCTAAACTCGGAAGACTTTTCGTGTGGTCTGCGCCCGACCAGAAACGTCATGATTGAAATGGAGACATAGTATGAACACCCGCAGAGCATGATTCAGCGAATGAAACAGTTGAATAATGAAGTTTCATTATCTTCGTAGTAAACGATGAATCCCCATTGATTATTTTTTTTTAGTTTAGAATGGTCTCCTACAACTTCTTTAATACAATATAGAACCTTTTGTGCATATGAATCCATGTACTACTATTTATATCGCTTAAATACATTACCTATTTTACTTGGAATAAAACCTCAATGCTTCAATAAACAAGGAACCCACAGTCACCTTCCCTCCCTCTTTCACACCACATCCATCCATCCATCCAGACACATTCACACATACTTCCCTCTTCGACGTACACCGAATTACCAACTCGTTAAAGACGACAATTCAAAACCCCCACTCTTTCACTGGCTTTGACAAAATACCTGCGCAAGCGCCATTTCTACAAGGCTAGGCTGAAGCCGCGAATCCTGGGGCCCGTCCGTCAGCGAGCGCAACTGCACGCGGGTGCAACGCTCCCTCCCGGCGGCGCACGGCGACTGGCGGCCGCGGGCGCCATAAACGTGGCAACGCACGCGGGGCGGCACGCTGGAGTGGGGTGGGGTGGGGGGAGGAGCACGCGCGGGGATACCGCGGCCGCCGCGTGACTCAGCCAGCCTCCGCTGCCGGCCAGGCCGCCCGGCCGCCATGGAGGGAGGGCCGCGCGCACGGTGGTTGCAAGGACGTAAGAGGCGGACAAAATTATTTTATTTACACAAACTGTCCAGTGAACAAGTTTTAAAGACTTATCCAGTGCTTCAGGTTTCATACACTCTTTTTTCTGGCATATTCTGGTTATTCGATCATGATTCAGCCATCATGGTGATCCACATTTTCCAGAAGTTCTCATTCCTCATTACTTCCTAGCTGCAGCTCTGACAAAACTTTCGTTGTATTTTTTATTTGTCTCAGTCAAACATTTATTAGCTACCTTACATTCACACAAGAAATGAAACTTGATATCACTAATACGAAAAACAAGAACTATTCGTTCGCAAATGTTTCATTTTTTCCCCTCCGTATATCACTGAATTTTAAATATGTAATACTCCTTTTGGAATTCGAAAAGGTCGCCGACAGGCTCAAAACCAGGATTTCCTGATCAACGAAACTGATGTGTTACTTGTTTTGTTAAAGGAATATTCGAGTGTCCCGTTTCTTTCGGATCCGGACCATTGTGCAGCGGCTGGTTAGGGGCTAGGGGAGCCGCTTCGGCCGGGCGCCCTAATCTGTGATGCGGAGAGGGGGAGCTAGGCTGGCACGAGGCAAAAGAGCGAGCGAGCCGCTTGCCGGGTCAGCACCGGCCCGCCTGATAAGCCTGGAACCTGGAGCGCCCTGGCGACAGAAGTGAACACAGGCCTTGAGCCTGCCCCACAACAGGACATTTAAGTCTCCTTCGGAAATATAGGAACGTTTGCCATGTAATGCACGATTCCGGCATTTAGGAATTACAAAAAAAACTTGTCCCCATTAATTGAACAATTTTAACTTAAACCCGAGAACCTTCCCGTTAACGATGTCAAAGAAGTTTAAGCTTTGTAAAGCCGTTTCCTTCTCAATGAAATCGTTCACAAACATTCAAGTTTATTTTTTGACGCATATGGACTCGTTTACACGTCGAGATTTACAATTGAAATACAAAAAGTTTGGGTAGTTAATGTTCTAGTATTGTATATGCAACACACACACACACACACACACACACACACACACAATTTTAAGCGCATTTGATGCAAGATGTCCATAACCACGATAATTCAAAACATCTCATTAAAAGAGAAAGGAGAAATACGATGTAATCCGAGAGCGTACATTCCCGAGTTCCTGGACAGTTTCACTCCCGTCCTCACACACACCTCAAGGGCATAAACGCCATTGGGTGGTACAAGCGCTCGCACGCTCACGCAAGTGCTCCGTAACTCTCCGCTCATTTTCCGCCGCGGTAATCACAATGCACGCTCCGCAGCAAAGGCGAAAGGTCTCGCCCGATCGGGTAACAACCAGCCCGCGCAAGCGAGGCGCCGCCATTTTCCCACAACCAGCCCTACGACCGGACCCTACTCTCGCGCTCCCGCCCCTCCGCGAATGCACCGTCTGACATGCTAATTGTGGCGTTGCCACATCTCGTTACAGCAACTGGCGTGGCAGGGCCGCTTCCTCGTCGGAGCAAACCGGAGGCGAAGGGGGGGGGGGGGGCGAGGATGGGCAAACGCTTGCAGCCTGCACTTTGGGACTGAACGGAAAATCAACTGAGTTTCTGTGGCTTAAGGCCCGTTTGAAATATGTAGGTACTTGACACTTAAAAGACGTCGCGATTAACGTCATAAGCTGTCATTACTTTGGTAACCACCATTCATGTTGCTTACAGATGTCTATCCGAGAATTCAACGATCGTTTTTGAACTACGTAGGATGAAACACGTTCTTAAATCGTGTCACTGTACTTTCATTTCACTACAACTTTTAATAGCAAATTAAAGATTACATTCCATTTCATATTATCTTACGGCTCGACGATAGCTAAAAACACTTTTCAGAAGAATATATAATGGTGGCTTGAGTCCTGAGTACTGATTGTCAATAGTTCAGTTTCTCATGATTAATTGTTTGTTTTTAGTTACCCAGTTACACATAGAAAATAAGTAATTGCCTCCCTATGTAACGGAGATATTCATACATGAACAAATAACGTTCTGCGTGTAGTTTCCTCTCTGTGGAACAGTCAAACATCAAAAGCGCACAAAGTTTGGCCCTTCGCGTTAAAGAGCAATATCGAAATTTGTAGTTGACATAATGAAGTCAATACTTTTCAATGAATTATAAATTTTATTTTATAGTACGTACATTCTTTCATATACAAACGAACTGTTAGTACTCTCATTTGCTTCAGTAAGTTCAATGATTTCTAGTTTATGTAACACAAGCACAAAAATTCAGCCTAAAAATTTCACGAAATAGGTTATTTACCATCCTAATAAAAAGACCTGCCGTATCCCTGCTTTCACCACAGGCCGAAGGGCCCCGTTAGGAAGTCAGATGAATTGGCGCTTCTGGGCGCGACGGCAAAACCAGGAGTAGGAGGAGGCGGCGGCGACCGCAGCTCAAGATTCCTCTCCGAAAAGCGGCGGCCGCCGCCGTCGCAGCCTTGGGGCAAGCGGAGACGGCGGCGGCGGCGGCGGCGGCGGCGATGGAGGCCGCGGTCCGTAGCCGACGCCGCATACCTGCCCAGGCCACATTTTTTTCCCTTTCTTTCTTCGCTCCTCTCGCTTTCAGTAGTGTCCCCTTCTACACTGGCTGCGAACCCGCATGTGTTTAACAGTGGGCATGTGGTGCATCTAATAACCGTTCAAGGGACAAAAACTCGCACTTGGCGGAGAAGCCAACGTCTACGCTCTGAATTTCACATTCATAAACTTACTGAAGCCCACATTGCATTTCTTACCATAATATTACGTTAAATAGAAACCTCTCTTACAAGACGGTGTGCCATTCTGAGCACCTCATTACCGCTGTCAAATTCATTTACATACTATCTTCACGAATAAAAGCGCAAATTGTTACTACATGAATCTGTATAATTTTCTACCAAACACACACGTCGCGTAATAGCTTGTAGAGGCAGGTCTCAAAGAACTCCTTAGCGTCAAAGGCACAATCACAAATAAACACACCCAACCACAACTAGGCGTATCGCCACAACTAGGCGTATTAAATCGCGCTTTCGAAACAAAACACAAACGCAGAGTCAAGTTGCAGCCCACTTTATGGGACCGTGCCACCTGAACACGAACGCGCTCCGGAGAAATCGGCCGGTCCGTCGCGCAGGCGTTTATTACGCTCTTATGCAAATACACGAATCTCGCCAAGTAGGCCACAAGCGTCGGGCCGATGGAATCTCACCGAGAGAACCAACTCGGAGGATGGGCAGTTTCCGAACGACTGAACCGCTCGTCGATGTTAGTCGATTTGGTGGAAGACGAGAAACACCGGCTTTAAGGAAGCGACCGCTATGCTCCAGTTGTGCCGCTAGCTCTGCGGGAGCCACTAGCTAGTACGTAACTAGGGATGCCACTAACTATAATGAACATTGTATTTGGTATCGATTCTAACAACACTGTGAAAATGAAAATAATCTAGTATTTGCGACCCTCAAATATCATGCACGTGGTGTTTTTAAGAAATTAATATAATTTACATTCATTTTCCAGAAGTAGCCAACGTATTACTCAAATGGAGAGCAGAATTTCTTGTGACTTCATATTGCAGAATATTCAGAATTGGAAGAAAGTACGGCCTGAAATGTTAACACAATTGGAAAAATTTATTTTACTTTTTTTTTGGGGGGGGGGACGATACTTCAATTTTGACGCTGATACTACACTATTACCCTTCAACGGTATCCAAACACAAATATTTCAAACAAGTACAGTTCACTGCGAAAAATCTGCGATAATCCAAATTTCATTTGATTAAAGATCGTATAAAAATACATAAATTTTAGTTCATATTCAACAACTGTGACTACGTATGTACCCACATCAATAATTAATCCTGTACTCAATAAAAAAATTGGGCAATATAAAAAGTATTCCTCTGAAAGCACCAAATATTTTCCGAAATATTCTTGATATTTTTGGGGAAAACTTTTTATCTCACTCAGGCGCCATATTGTGCCAGCACTGTCCAAACAGTAATAGGATTTTTCAAGGGATATTTTCTCTTCTCTTTCCATGATTAACCGGGACCCGGATAGGCGGGAGTCTATTGTACCGAAAGCATCGATGTCCCTAGAGCAGCTAGTTCTGCTGGAGCCGCTGCGTAAGCGAGAGCACCCGGTGGAAGCTGCTCAGTCCGTCCGCCCTCCTCGTCTTTCGCCGGCCACGCCGCGGAGAGAGCAGGGCCAGCCCTCAGGAAGCGCACACCCCTACGGTGGGGAGGCCGCACCCTCGCCTCGACGCGTTACGAGGGGTTGCCAAGTTTCACCGCGCCCCGGGAAAGGAAACCCAGAAAAATATTATCGACCCGAACGAAGCTGCAATGATCCCCTCCGGCAGAGGAGGGTGAGATACATGTCCAAATGGAAGTTCAAGAGCCCCTTCCTTTAAGAGGCAAGGCGGCAAGGAACAGCTTCATTTCACTTCGGGCGAGAGACGCCCTTCAGTGCAGGAAATTGCATACTCATTCACACGTTACATTCTTTTGAAATAGTTTATGAAAAGCTGCCATTATTGTTCGGATGGTTCGTAATTCGTCCGGAAAGGAGAAAAAAAAATAGAACGTAGCACCGACGCATGTTTCGATTAATTAGTTCGTTGAACACTTGTTGAAAGTGTCATTATTGAACTTTTAACTTCAGGTGATTGATTAGATTCATTATCATAATTCTTTATTTCTAAGAACTTAAACAATCGTGGTGTAGAAGCTACATCAAAATTTAAACCAAAAACCTCCCTAAATCAGCCGCCCTCTACCACAATTTAAATCGCTGGCGAATAACACTCGGCGCTCCCAACGCATCAATCGGGCGGCCGCGAAGTTTCGGAAAACCGACTGCCAAGTGAGTTCCCTTCACAATCCCCTGTCAGTAGAGGCCGAAATGGCGGCCAGCGGCAGGGTCACCGGGCGCGGCGACATCGCTGCGGCCTTGACAACAGCGCGCTATAAACAAAG
This sequence comes from Teleogryllus occipitalis, assembly GCA_011170035.1. Taxonomy (NCBI): domain Eukaryota; kingdom Metazoa; phylum Arthropoda; class Insecta; order Orthoptera; family Gryllidae; genus Teleogryllus; species Teleogryllus occipitalis. The sequence goes on from BLKR01001783.1 coordinate 33,617, forward strand.
GCAAGCGCCGCCGCCGCCGCCGCCTTCTGCCAGCAGGCGTTGGTGGCCAGCGTTTTGCGCAAGCCAACGCCGACAGCCATTGCGCATACTTTCGCGGATCCACTGCCACGGCGCGAGCACGCGACTGTTGAGAGGAAGTAGTCTTCCAGATGTAGGAATGCAAAACAACAGACTCGCTCGTCCCTCGCGCTTTTGCTGATCAATCGTTCCACGCTGTAAACCATGCAATTTATCAGATTAGGTAAAATCTGGTATTAGAATATTTTAGTGTACATTTTACGTGAGTTTTACATTTTCATCACTTCATACATTTCTGCATCCATTTACCATATGATTAATCTATTTCGCATTCAAAACACATCTGAATTTATCGCCGAGCATCAGATCCCACCAAACAATCTAGATGCGTCTTGCGAAACTTCGTTATTTACATTGTGAGTATCTCCTTCGCCATTGGCGAGGGCCCCTCAAGCTGTCTCCGCAGAAGCGAGCGCAGTTCGCTCCGTCACCATCGCTACCTGCTCAACAATGAAACACAATAGAACGGCCGGCGCTCGTGTATGGCCACCTTCAATATGTATAAAGACTGTACAGTACATAGCATATGTACAGAATATGCATGTTTGACAGACTGTATGGCATACATGCAGTTATGGCAGTCTGACATATGATCCGCATGACAGCAGATCAACCCATCTGCGAAACGTCTCCCTAATAGCAAATGAGGCGAACGAACATGCAGGAAGCACCATATAACGAGAATAGTTCATTGTTTTACTTGGAAATAAAGGATATTGAGAAACCTCACAAAGTACACGGCAACGGTTTTACACACTTGTGATGCGCGTACAAAGTCCTAATACGTCGGCAATTCTCGCCCTCTCCGGCTAAAAAGAAATAGAGGACAAGCTGAGGATCCGTAGTAAAATCGAACAACGAACATTTAAGAATCGGAATTTTCGAACGGACGAAAATTTAGCAATCAGAACACAGACATAGATCACTCAATTTCTAGTCATTTTATTTCATTACAAATGTGCCGTTTGAAAATTTACCATAAGACGCTGAACCTTACGCAATGCAACGCAACGCAACAATCTTCTTCCTAGGCGTCAAGTACGCGAATCTCTGCAGCGGCGCTGGCGTTCGCCGTGGGGCGTCGTGTGCGAAACCGCCGCTCGAAAAGAGAAATTGGCGGGCGGCGGAGAACAAGAGGCGCGGGTGGGCAGGCAGGTGAGCGGGCGGCGGATCCGCCTGGCGGAGAACGAGGCCGCGTCCTTGGCCAACAGCGCTCGGCCCAGGCGCCCGCCCCAACCCAACCGCCGCCGCCACCGCCACCGCTCCACGCGGGGAGAGCAAGTGGGGCACGCAGCCCGCCACCTCCACCTCCAGACCTCCGCGGAGAGATGCAGTCTGCAGCGGGCGCGCCCGTCTACCACCGACCTGCCGACGACGGGCACGGCTCTAACGCTTCACGCGTTCGGATGCAAGTCTCTGTGGGACGAAGCTCCCTTCAATAGTCTTCTACAAAGCCGATTGAGAAACAGATTAGTGTTTATCGACATGAAAGTTATGATCGTTACAATCAGAGGAAACCGGTATGTTATCTTTAGACACGTTCTTAATATTAGTATTTCAACAAAACGCTGAAACAACGAGAGAACAGGACCTTTTACTTTCGCATCATCCTCAACTGGAGAGCTACTCTCACTATTGTGAGGAACAAAATGCCATAAGAAAAATATAAGGGATTTTGTAAAAGACGCCTGTGATCGCCCTACCCAAATTTGATAGCTCATAAGGCGAAATTAGAAAGGCCCAAGATAACGAACTCATTCCTGAGAAGTGAATCTCGCGAGCAGCACCAGTAGAATAAATTTCGTCAAGACAGACAACCCAGTTCTTCCTAATCGAATTCTCGTAATATCGTTGGAGCCTATTTAGATAATTACGAGAAGGGCCGCACGGGGGTGAATAATCCCACCGCCCAACACAGAGTACAAGGAAGGAACGAGCAGGGGTCCGAGACCCATTTTTAAGGAACTACCCCGGCATCCATGTGGCCTTTATCGCATTAAAGCACGACAAGGTCTGATTCTTAGTCAGACAAGTACAATTCTCACTCTGGCAGCATCATCCGACCAACCCACTTGACAAGTGTCAAAAATCCGCCATCGGGCCCAATAACTCCCGATCTACGAAGCTTCAGTCTAGGACTCGCAACTGCAAACCCTACCGCATTCGGTACACTGTCCGTAAGCCCCAGGATAAATTCTCCGGCGGGCGCGAACACGGACTGAAGCGGTGTAATTCCTGGCAAACACGCTCCGCCCCGGCCGCCCGCGCCCGCCCGCCCGCGCGCGCGCGCTGCAAATCCGGGCGGGCGTTATGTAAGGCGGGGCGGCGGCGCGCGTGTCACGCCGCGCGGCCCGAGCAAACGGCGCACTGCATCAACGGGGATCGATGCCCGCGACGCGCGACGCGCACCAAGCCTTCACACGACAGCCAGCACCAAGCCTTCACAAGCGCCCTGGGTTGGTTTCGTTTTGTCCCGTCCGCAAAGGACTAGGTCGATTCCGCAAATTAATGGTCATGTTTACATTTGACGATTTCTTGTGGATACTCATGCAGACTGTCAGTTGTTCCCTATTTTGTATCTTCCTTAGTTTCGATATGAGAAAGAAATGGCTATTCTTGAAAATAGATGAATAGTAAACAATCTCGATAAGCATTTGTTCTAAAATCATTAAATCACGTAAATAGCAAATATATTGAAAACGAGTGAACCGTAAGTCACAAATTAGTATATTTTCGTATTAAGCGAAGTCCCTTCTCAACGTGTTTTCGATTACGCTTCTGCTACTCGAACCCTATCAATTATTTTTCTTGTCCGTCTATAGCTCTATCCCGCTTTCACGTTCGGGTTAACATGAGCGCCACCACAACGCAGCAAAACTGTCACTAAGTCTGCGGGGTCCGTAATTTCTTCTGGACACGGTTCGTGGACGACAGCATCATGGACGTCTGTGCATGTACATCTGAATCTGAGAGTTTTGATACACATGAGATGGAAGTTGTTCCGTTAAGCACCGCACGGATTAAACTCTATGCTTTCGCTTTCGGGACGCGAGTTGCGCAAACCCTGGCAGATGTTACGGGCAATCATCCTGAGCACGAATGGGCTGGCTCCACAGAGCTCCTCTAGACTTGGTACCATTCACAACAGTGAATATAATTAATTTAGGCAGGTCCCTTTCCCCCTGTGCACAAACATTGGAACTGTGCATTGGAACGTAGGACGCGACGCGTGAGTGAGGAGAGAAAAGGGCTCGACCGTGACCCTAAATTTGCTGTCCCTAGTAATCAATGAAACATCCATTACACCCTCAAGACACTGCTACTCGCCCCGACGAAGGGCGCCGCGGAGAGAACTTCTGAGAAGGGATCGATCTCTAGTGACATCAGGAAATACTCCATTCTGGTTCACAAATAAATAAAACCCGGGCTGGGCAAACTAAGCAAATATTTACAAATCACAAAATAATTGATGAATAGTTATGCTATCTCTCGATTTTAAATATTTCTACAATTAATTAGTCACGAATTCTGATTGTCCTTCGAAAGATTAAGGAAATGTTTATTTCACATTCTTTAAATCATTTATTCGTTTTATGTTACAAAATAAATAAGAAAAAATTCATTGGAATATCTTTAAATAAATAAATAAACGTTTATATATTTTGTAGAAATTTGTTTCACATTTTTCGTTACAATGAGTTGAAATATTAGCCTATGTGTTCTTCTTCCAAAAAAGTTGACAGTTTGTTTATTTTTTCTTTTCCCTCCCACAAATCATAGCATTCATAAACATAGGTTTGCATTTTCGAAACTGAAAATTTCAACTCTGTCCACTTCACCGCATGTTTGAGGCTCAATAACCACAGATACCATGGACCGTTTTGCAAAAAGCGTAAAAACCAACAACATATCCTCATTCTCTAAAAAATAATCATATTTTCCTACACAACCTCGGTACTCGCGCGAAACATTCGTTCCACGGGAAAAAAGTAACAAATTCGTGCACACGCTGCACTTGTCAACCGCTGATAACGTGGAACAAACGTACCACACGGAATTCCGCCTGCAAGCAGCCAAAGCGGTGCAGACGCCACCGGACGAGTGGTCGCCAAATACGGGCGGGCCACGCGCTCCGAATTCGGATTCGCCCTCGCCACCACGCCTCTATTCAGGCGGCGCGCTGTCCTCTTCGCGGGGAGTCGGGGCGGGCGGGCGAGGGGAGCTGGAGCGGAGGGAATGGAGACTGGAGCGGGCGGGCAGGGCGTTGATCAGAGGGGAACGGAGAAGTGTGTGAGTGTGTAGTGTGTGTGTGTGTGTGTGTGCGTGCGCGAGTGTGTAGTGTGTGTGTGTGTGCGCGTGCGTGTGTGCGTGCGTGCGAGTGTGTGTGTGCGTACGAGTGTGTGTGTGCGTACGAGTGTGTGTGTGTGTGTGCGTGCGAGTGTGTGTGTATGAGAGAGAGAGAGAGAGAGAGAGAGAAAGAGTGAGAGTGAGTTAGTTCTCCACGCTGGACAACGCGTATTTGACTATCAAAACTTCGGAAGTTATCCATGAGGAATAAAGTGATGTAGGCAAATATGAGTCGTTCGTGTGTGAAAATGCCCGCAAACACGCGTCAGTAATCGCGAGCGTTGAGCGGCTCACATTCCGGAGACATCACTGAAAGGCAATGAACCATCTCCACTGCATCCAAACATTTCCGATTCGAACAATTTCGTAGGATTGGATTTTTTTTGAAGTGATACAATGCTGTTGGACCATGTTTCAGTCAACTATTGATCTCTTTTGGCGCTAGCACTGCTGCGGCCTTCCAAGCAATACACGTTTCAAATCCCCTTTGTCGATCGCTAACCACACGTCAGAGAATGAATCACTAACTAGGGAACATATGCATAGCATCTGGCGATATATTGCTAATTCCCATGACTAACACTCTTTGCATGATTATCTTTGTGATAGAGTTTTGATGGACTAGAAATCAAAAGTCTGATACCTTTTAAGCTATGTAAACCTTCACAGGAATAATAAAAGAGGCAATAAATACATCCATTATTCTATAAAGTAAGTTCAGAAGTTGATCTGTGAAGGCGAAGTTACTAATAACATATTCGACTACTACATTGTATTTTCATTTCAGGAATCATGAGTTCTGATATTTCCCCAACCAGCAGAAAACCGGTGTAAAATTATCAAGGGCAATGTAATTAATTCTAACGAGAACGCTCTGGATGTGAAGAATTAAAGAAAAACAGATGTAAACCAAAACCATTCCTTGCTCTTTGTAAAAGGATTAGAGTCGAATTAATATCAATAAAAAGCGATATACTAACAATAACCATAACAATAACGACAAAGGTTACTCCAATCTGATTGTGACAGGAAAGTAATTGCGACGCCCGGCACGGAGCGAAAGGGCTGAGTGAGCGACTGTCCCGCTCCCCGGAACAGAGCCGAGCAAAATCTGCAGCGGGATCTGACCGCCCGCGGAGCTGACGCGCGCGGAGTTTACGTGACAGCCAGCCCGCGCTCTCCCCGTCTCTTTCCCCCCGGCGGCAGCGGCGAGAAGGGGGCCGCGAAAGGGAAAGGACGGCGCGCGGCGGCAAAGCCCCGGGGCCCAGCGAGCGAGCCCCGACGACGCCCCGTGGGGCCACATCTCTTCCGCGGCGGCAGCGAGGTGCACTAGACACGGCCGCACAGTGCACCGCCGGGCTCCAACCCACGGCCCAACCACTCGTCTCTGAAAGAGCTGCGACCGGACCGGGCTTGCGCGATCCAAGGAGTGATGCTAGAGCGGTTTCCAGTGAATTTTTAAAGTGATTCTAGAGATACGCCGCGAAACTAGGTAGTATTTACGCTAATTGTAAAGCTCTGCTAATTAGCTGTTTACTATAAATAGTTTGCCGCAATGCAAAAATTATTATGCAGTACCGGAATGAAGTACACTCTGCTGTAAAGTAATGTCAGTTCAAAAAATTGCTGAGGTAGGGATGACCCACTGCTCAGAGTGCAAAACATGAAGCAAGCAGCATCAGGAGACTTGGGAGTTTGATACTAAAATAAACTTAAATGGAAGGTTTGCAGGTTCCGTGAAAACTTTTCGAAGTTTTAGAAAAAAGGAAAGAAAAATATGATCAATACACTAGATAAAAATCGATAAAGATTTCAAACTGCGCATGAAAAAAATCATCTTTACGCTGAAGATTCAACAGCTGGCAACAACAACTTACGGGAGATACTGGCAATGTTCCGAATAGGAAACAGAATTAGTCTGATCACCAGATGTCATTAAAAAAACTGAATTATTTAAAACTCCAAACATTGTACTGTAACATTAAAACTGCCTCACTGCCTGCTTGTATTAAGAAAATCTTATTTAAAATTCTTACTCATTTCTTTACAAACATCCTTACTTAGAATAATTCTGTTTTTGTACATTGATCCATACACCACGCGTTGGAAACGCAGGTCATTCTTTGTTATGATTGTTCGATAAATACAATCGTCACTTCTTTCTTTTTCCTTTTCTTTTTTTCCCCTTCTTTTCTTTTCTTCAAGTGACCCGCGCTGACAACCGGCCTCGGCCGGTATGTCCAGTGTCTGTATTTTCTCCCCTATGGACGCAATCTTTGGAGTCGTCACACGACGTCCACCTGGTCATACTCATTACAATGCCCTGAGCCGCGCGGGGGCGGTGCTTTTGGCCGAGCGGGCTCCTCCAGGCCCACCGTGCAGCGCGGAGGGGGCAATCGGAATGCAAGGCGGCGCGGGGCGGGGCGCGGAGGAGGCGGCGGCTGGCGGGCGGCCAAGCCAGACATCGACGCGGGCGAATCGCGCTGATCCATACCTGCGACGACCACGCGGCGTTGCACTGGCCTGGACAACTCAGCTTCTGATCGTACTCCCTTTCAGAAGCCGCACGCTCCCGAGGCGGGAGGCGGTTTTCTTCTCAAGCAGTCACGAGACGACTCGGTAGTCCGGGCGTGGCCGCGTCGTGAATTTACGGTTGGTCAACGTTTCGGCCAGGCGATCGCGCATTTTATCCTCAAGAACGCCACGGCAGAATGGGCGAAACGCCTTTGAGCAAATACTTGTACACTACAAATACAAAATTGCAACATCAAAATCTTATTCCAAGGAATTACTCAAACTTTAGGGGCAACTCATGGTGTAGCAGTCAAGACTGCTCCCCTTTCACCGCTTGCACGGACCGAGGTTCACATTTCGGTCGATCCAGCGGTAGAGTGGTGGACAAGGCGAGTTATCGGCATGTTTTCTCGGATTTTCCCGTTTTCCACCCTCCCATCCCACCACTGATGCCATATCTTCACCTACCATCAAAATCATTCACCCATTTTCCGGTACGATGGAAGATTTCGGCACTGAAATTTTAGTTAAGAACACCCGTGCTTCAATAACTCCAATGTCCCGCCATCCGACATTTTTGATGTTCCTTCAATTTAATGAACAAATGAGGTCATCAACCAATTTGTAATACGTAGAAATATTCATTAATTTGAAATGTTCCGTCCCCCGTTCAGAATCAAAATATTATATCATAGCCATTAGAAATTTTCACTGAAATGGATTGCAGAACAGCAGCATACAAAATAAAATTTTAAGAGTAGGTATATTTCCTCAATGAGCATAGGTTAGATCTCTATAAAACGTATTCAATACAGAATTTCTGTTGGGCATATTTCGATACTAAAGCCACAACTCCATGCTTTACAGAGGATTTTGGAACCAACTTTCTCGGAAGACATTTAAAGTAAAATAAAAGAAGTCCGGGAACAGTTAGTTTAAAAAAAACTTCCGTGGACGCGACAGGTGCGTGGCCTCTTGGTTTTTGCACCGGTAGACAGTGACCAACGACTTTCCGCGTCCCAACTTGTGAAAGGGCCCTTGGAACCCTCAAAACCGGTCACCACGACTAACGGATTCCCTTCCCTGCCCTACCCGGGCGCCCAACGACAAACCCAAGGCCGAGGCGCAGGCACACGAAACGAAAGCTCTAAGAGCAGCGAAACCATTCAAACACCACAAGATAAGAGCGAGCGGCGAACGATGTGTGACACTTGCTTCTTAACTCAAAGGGAAAACACGCAGTAACCGTTTACCAATATTGGTTTCGGGGTTTGAAAATATGGTCGTAACTCCTGCCTTTCTCACACGTTTCCTACTAGAGCGATTACACTGAAGGACATGACGTGTTTCACGCTCCATTTGGCACAATGCAGAATTTAAAAAAAACTACTAGACGTGTGAATATTCAACGGAATGTTTTATTTGTGATTGGTGGTAAATATCTAATGCAGTAACAATGTTTTTTAATGTAAAAAGGAGTTTTCCTTTTAATTTTTTTTTCAGTCGAAGTATTTCCAACCATTCACTGCGAACATCCTTGCTGTCTCCTAAAATCCGAGGTCCTAAAACACACGAAAGGTTTCCGGAGGTCCCCCGATTGACATTTTATTTTCTTCACATTGACATACTTAGAATCTGGCACTAATTAGATTAAACAGTTTGAACGAAACTCAGCATTATTTCAAAACAAATAATCTTGTCGCAATAAAACTTTTCCTCCATTCAATGCCGAGCCTTGAACCCGCACCGTCATTAATTCGCAACTGGTCGTCATTGTGCGTCGCTGTCGCCACGTCTCATACAAACGATCGAGAGCTGGCGCAAGTGCGCGCTACGTGAAGCGCACTCTCAATATGAAGATTTACGCCCGACACACCTGCGCACGGCCGTTCATTCCCTCAACTCGGCTCGCTCCCTTCTCCCGTCGGCAACGGGGAAACGGGGGACGCACGCACGAAAACAAAAGCAAAAAATGAACGTGACTATCCTCCAGTTGGGAAGAATTAATAAGCTGTAAATCTCTCATGTTAGGCGAGTTCCATCAGTCACATGACTACAATAATCCTTTGAAACTAAACACTGACAGCGAAGAACAATCCCGTAAGTGAAATAATTTTGCTACAGTATTCATGATAATAACCGCAAAGGGCCATGCTTCAAATAAAATCGTAAAACTGTCTACTGTTGTCATTGGATCATAATGGTTCTAGCCACGCTTAATACGCCCTCTCACACGGGGCTGACGAGAGGACGTCATTTCCACCTACTTTCGTATTGGCTGCAATGCTATATGCCCGGGAAACTCCTTTTCATAACATCGCGAACGCAATCCAAACAACAGCAGCTCCATACACACGACGAACGTCACTAGCTCCGCCCGCCTACCCGCGGCGTTTTACGCTCTCGATCCAATCTCCCGTTCCCGCTCCCTCTCGCTGGCCGGTCGGTCGCCCGCCCGGAGCGGCGCGGCGCGCCAGCGCTCACGTGCCCCCAGCGCCAAAATAAGGGGCCAGCCATCGATCGCGCGCTGCCAACCGCCCCTTGAAAAGTACGTTGGCAGCCCTGATGCCACAGCCGCCGTCGGCAGCGGTAAACGGGAGTCCGCGGCGCGAAACGAAACACGTTCCGAGCGCTGCACGCGGAGCACGACTAGCCTCGTGTCGCCGGCGACTAAAAGGCGGCCCGCCCGCCCGCCCTCCCCGCCAGCCACGAGGAACCGCTGATCACGGCAGAACCACAAAGGTTTTTCACGGAGTAGATTTCAGTTTACCACTCACCACATAGCTAAGAAAAATGCTCATTAATTGTTGTGTTGAAAGAAAACACGGGATTTTCAAAATGAGACTAAATTGATCTGAAAAAATGCAGTAATTGTTTTGAATAAATTGAGTAAAATTACAAAAAAAAGGCTTTGTGAGGAGGGGCATGCCCCAACCCCCCGATCCTCCACAGCACAATTCGTTTCGCTCTACATCCAGGCGCTGCCGTCATTCGGCAATACGTAGAAGCGGTGTTTATCCCTGAAGAACCCATCCCTCCCCCTTTCTATCCAATGCAACTCGAAGACTCATACATGCGACTCCTCTTTTCAGATCTATGTAAATGGGACCAACATCACCTCGGATACTAAACATGCCAGGTTAATCCGGAGTGCATTTAGCAAAATATCGTTAATAACCGAGAGGAAAAATTACATTTTCAGATTAATGTTAAACAGTTCTTAAAATGTACGTAGGTACATCAATAATTAAAAATTGAACACAGTTATCCAGAAAATGAAATTGGTGAAGTCTCAATATTATTAGAATTTGTTGCGGTATCCTACAGCGCACATGCAGGTCGCTAACACTTCAGTCACTATTTTACACACTTCAACGCAACAATTTAAGTACTTGGTCCGCGCTCAGCACGGCCTGTTGGATTCGACTGTGTTCTACCTTGTGCTAAGGTACCAAACATTTTTAACTACAAGAATCTGAATGTGGGCGACTGGAACACTCGGTGTTAAATAATGAAATCCTCTTTAGGTGGAAACATTGGATAACCTTAGCTTTTTAATTTCCCTTTCGATTCGAGTCATCAAGGTTGTCCTGTAATTGTCGTATTGTATACGTACAGCTGCGCATATGCACGCCTAGCGCTAGTGTTGTAATATGTATACACATGGCATGAATTCTTCACGTAGCGACTTGGCGAGAAGTCGAATTACCTAATATCCTACAATAATCTAAAAACTCTTTTGTGCTCTTATGCAAGCTAAACACCAGTACTCTGATAACGGCCGACTCGTTGAAAACGAAATTTATAATTAAAAAAAAGTGTAAGTGTATATTTTCCAATTTTCTGGAGAAAACTTTAGGACCAATATCATAAGACTGGGTACGCTGACCACATTTATTTATTTACTTATTTATTAACGTGTCGTTATCCGAAAGAAATAATCACTGTAGGCACTACAGTGAATGAACAGTTTGATTTTAGAACTTTCCTAGGGAATTTTAACATTTATGGTGTTTTTAACATTTGCTACTTACAATATTTCCGAGAAAAAAAAAACAACAACACATTTCTACGAAAGTTCTTACCACACAACAAAGATCTTGCTATGTCTTAAAGCAGCACATGATGAAACTAAACAAAGGAACATGTCAGCTCTGTGCTGGTGGGTGCTAATGTGTTAATATGCATTGACCGTTTAGGTACGTAGAGTGATAAATGGCATGCCAACGGAGAGTTTGTATGACAATGTTTGTTTCTCTTCAGACAAAAAGGGGTCTACATTTAGATCACATTAAACTATCGACGACTGTGGCACAAAATCTTCCAAATCTCATCACTTCAGTGATCGAAACATCGCCTACGGAAGTGATGTAGCCGATAGACGCAGTTAAACCGGTTTGGACTGTTATATCAACAGAGCAGGGACAAGCAAACATCAGACACGATCCCGCGATTCCAGTTTACGGGTCAGCTGCAGTCAGCGACCGCAAGGGAGCGAATTCTGCTGCGTCAGGGAAGCGTACCGATGCTTCAGGAGTCCACTGCGGAGTCGCGATTCTGAGCTTTCATCACGAAGATAATGGAATTCTCCAGAAACTGTACAAGTCATAACAACTAAACGAACATTTTATTGAACACTCACTGAAATCAATTGAAGGGATCGAATGGAGAGAGTTGAATAGAAAAATGAATAGATAAAATGCAATAGAAATGGAATTAATACGAGAGGAAAGGAAATTAACGCGATGAAATCGTGGATTTTAATAATGGAAAAACTTCTACACTTACTTTGAACGGGAGAATTCTAGGTTGTCTGATGTCTCAGCATGAAAAAATATTGCATGCAAAATTCAATGCAATTTTCCAGTTAGTAAAGATATATTTACAAATATACTTATATATTTAACTTGGAAATAATTGAATTCAGTTCAAAAACTCCACTAGACTGGAAACTACTTTCTACACCCTTCTCCAAATCCCTAGATCAGCCCTCGTCCAAATATTCTATCCTTATTTTCAACGAGTTGGTACGCGGGTCGCCACTCGTCTACATTTAAGTGGAAATAAGTGAATTTCATGATTTATCTTAAATAAAGCACATTAGATCACATCCGTCGACTTGTGACTAAATATATGCATACATTTCTTACACACATACCTTGCGTTCCACCAACTATGAGCTAAAACTTCTAAATTATACGCGTTATCTAAATGCAGTGTTCCCTCAACAATGCGGAATCATGGAGCAACAAGTAAATATACCGTAGATATTTATTGTAATATATTTTTAGTTTTCGATTAATTTAACCTTTGATTTCTTTTAAATGGAACTAGATTGTGTACTCACTAACAATGGATAGAACGTAAAAAGGTGTTCTGATAATTGGTTCATTCAGAAGAAAATTGGTTAGGAGTGATTCCTCCCACGTGAAAAACCGTCACCGGTATACACTGTACCGCAGCGCCGCGAGGTCTGAAACGCCGCCGCCCGCAGGAGGGATGGGGTGGGGTGGGGTGGGGGTGGAGGAGGGGGCAATGCGCTGGCGAGTCCTGAGTCACCGGACTGACGCGAGGCCGCCTCTGCCCCTGGCGGCCACGCTCCGCGGCGCCCCTGGCGGCGTCTGGAGAACGTCTCTCGCCTCGAGACGAACGCCAGCCGGCCCCTCAGCCCAATCGCGGAATGTTTATGGGCCACACGGGATCATCCCACTCCACGCATACCTACTTTGTTTTTGCTAAGCGAAGACCATGTCGAAAGCTTATATGCTACGGCATCCGGATGCTCAATCGACAGAAAAAAATAATTGAGCTGGGATCGCAAACCCACGCTTTATCTGGAAGAAAACGATCAATCAGCCTATTTGCATAACTTATCGCAAAACTGTTCCCTCGGCAGCCACACAACCAGGAGCCTTCCATACTTTGGTTATTATTAAAAGACGAAATCTGGTTTATGTTTATCAGAACGGCTGAAACATGTGCTTATGAGACGAGAAGAAAAACAGCTTCCCTAGAAATGCGAGACCACACTCCCTTTTAACCAGAAATTACGGAAAATATAGCAATGTCGATCATTCTTGAGTCACCACCGGTTTTGTGTTCAAACGTATCTACAGAGAATTTTCATATTTTGAAATTATTAAATGTGCTTCAATGATGAATGCTTCAAATCTGAGAACTGATATATCTTTATAGCAGCAACTGAAAAATGAACGTGTACGAGATAGAACGGGATTGTTTTACTTCGGAAGGGAATCTAGCCTGCCTTCGTGCTTTGACGGTGTTTAAAGAGCCCATACTTAACTGGGCCTGTTTGATTACTGTGCGGCCAGTGAGGCAACGTCAGCATTGGCGAAATACCTAACTACATCATCGAATCTCGCAAGTGCGGCATCAGCACCTTTCTCCTTGCACAATACGCTTAAACACTCGCTTCATGCCAATCCGATGACGACCTCCAGGGAGGACTCAAGTCTCCGCTCAAATATTCCCCTTCCCACTTCTTTTTAAATGCCCAGTCAGTCTATAGTAAAGAGCGTCTAGGCTCTCGGGTAAGTTACCAGCGTCATGATAAGTCTTAAAGGTTTTCCAAATAACACTTGAAATGAAGAGAAACATCAAGAACTCAGGATTTCTTGATAATACTGTTCTTCTCTTCCGTTCACTCTTCCACACACATCCGGGTAAAACTATCTAGGATTTCTGACTATTACTAAAAAAACTAAATAACTGGAATTGTTGCCTTTTTTTTATCGACATGTCATTCAACATCTAGCAAAAGCACAAACGTCTACATTTAATATATGAATACATAAACAAATTACTTGTAGAATCAATGTTGTTGTTCCCTTGCGTTCAGGTACAGTCTTTTCTATGAAAGTGTTCCCTGCGACTTAAATCTCTCACTTCATTCCCGAAATCAATGTTGACTAGTGTCCATCGTGGTGTCAAATTCTCGTATGTCTGGAAGAACACGTCACGATTCAGTCAAAGGCCAACCTGCAGAAAGTGACATATTTAGGTGCGCTTCACACGTCTTAAATGCTCGGGAACATTATTTTCTTATACATGCTACTGTCCACATACTACTCATTCATACTATCTGTCCAAACAAAGGAACTTTGGCGAGGTTACTTTAATTCGTACTTTTGGGTTAAACCAGCAGGCTAATTTCAATTCATAAGCAAAGTACGACTGGCTCAAAACAATTCGTTTAATAAATTTTGCCCTTCCAACATTGCTTCTTCCGTATCTCTCGAATTCCCTATACGTCATACTCGGCAACTCCAATTCCCACCTCCTGTCTTCAGACTAAATTCCGCGGCTCCGCTCTATCTGCAAACGTTAAACCCACGCAAAAATCCTTCAAAATATCATTGGTGTGATCTTACCATTGTTATCTTAACAGTCGTGCCTTGATCTCCTTAGCGGCGATTTGCGATCTCCTTTGCGAGGATTTCTGTGCAATCCTAGCAAAACGATGAGATGTTTATCGTTTGATCGTATTTGATCCGATGACATCCTCTCATAACACAGTTTATATATCATTTCTCTGGTGTGTGTGTGTGGGGGGGGGGAGAGCGAGAGAGAGAATAAGAATGTGACTCCACCGATCTATATCTACACCGGCAACAAATGACCTATCTTGGGGCGAGGACAACAAATGTGGACATTTTCGTCCAGTAAAGCAACGAAAAAAAAACAACAACAACAACAACAGAACACAAATTACCAACTGTAAGATACTCTTCTCTCACAATGAGTAAAATTTATTATAATTCACAACTGCACCAGACGTGACCACAAAAGATCTCAACAGTTGCTTCCGTCCACAACTATGAATTTTCAGGCGAGTACGTAACTTTCGCACTCCACTGCAGTTCGATTGTACATGCATGGATGCTCCATTATTACAATTGAATTACGACAGAAGGAAATGATGACAATTTGAAATGGAAACTAGAATGAATGATGCATTAGTGGCGGTGTCGCAACCCACCCGGGGCCTTGCTGAGGTGTTAGCGAGGCGGACTGCTGAGTGGCAACCTACTGGGGACGCAATGCAACGTGATATGCGCACGCATTTTTTTCACTTTTGCTTTCTCCTACCTGCGGAGCCCGTAACCTGCAGGTAAAACGAGAACATAAGCAAAGAAGCGAGTGGTTTTTAATGAAAAAAGCACAGATTCACTTTCGTAACCAAATTGTCAAGATTTTCGTACTACAGCCTGTTTCATAGTACTTCCCAAATACATTTTCATACAAAATGTCTTTATTAACTATTTTAATCCCAATCGTCATGCCAAACTTTGTAAATAGATTATCACAAACGTACATACACTCTATTTGTTACAATAGCCTAATCATTTCTTTGTCTGTAACAACTCCAACTGATCCATTAATTTCCCGTTATTTCCCAGCGCTATCACGTTATATAATTATTTGTTTCATCGCAAGATGTCCCAATGACTCATGCATACTTCGAATAGAATGGAAAACATTATTTGCACACACGACACGTTAAGTGCTCGTCCAGATATATGTAATTACACTTGCGCGTTCCTCATACACCCCCTGATCGTCACATGCCTTCGTGTCGACAGGCAGTCCCTCTAATCCCGTGTTAAAGGCGTAATTGACTGCGGTAGCGTGACCGCGTGTCGACAGCACGCAGATAGTCTCGTCAGATCGTGTTCTATATTTTTAACAACAGCGCCTATCGTGTCTTGCGAGACGCATAAAGCGAGTCCAGCGTGTCTGAACAAGCATGGAAGCATTCCTCCACTACGAATTGCGTTAAGCAGTGTTGGATGGATTTGCATGCAGCTACAAAGAAATATTTGAACTACCAACATTTTCACTTGCTCGTCGAGTTGTGGCATGTGATCCATCGAATTATATTCACTTTGTTCAGTTTAGGTAGCATATGTATGGAGAAGTTTGTTGTTCTGTTCTCTGAAAGTTGTGTAAACACTTTATCAGCGAAGATCCTCTCCTTGCACCAGAATCAACAGATGCTCATCTTTTATGAATCATCGCCACAGATGCCAACCTATGTAACAGAATCAGTACCAACCGCGCGCGCGCGTTCTTCTGGCTACACGTGTTTTCTGATCCTGGAATATACGATACCGCCGAAAGAGTTCGCGAGGCGCGATGCAAAGAGAGTTACCCCGGTCTTGTTTGTTAAAAAGGGGCGGCGCGAGTGACATATCGCCGTCAGGGCCTAAATATACACGATGACATGCTTCGCCTGACGACAAGAGAGTGCCATTTGTTTTGAGCAGGGGTGACCAAAGCACAGCGCGTGCAACGACCTTTTCAACAGAGAATAATTCAAGAACGGCTATAATCTATACGAAATACATCTAAAACCCCAAGAGTATAGAAAGCGAGTGGAAACAAAATCATTTTATAAAGAGATAGAAAATACAGGAAACGCAATATAGTGACAATTTTTTTTCAAAACCAGTTGTCTCGGAATTTTGCTTATTCTACAAAGAATATGTTACTAAATGTGAAATTTGCTTTTCATTTAGGTTTCATCGCTGACAAAGCTATTTTCCCACTCAAGATAGCGAATTCAAAATACACACACTTTTTATTAGTACGCAATACTGTGTGTAGCAATGAATTCGTGAATTTTAAAAAACACACTGCTTTTCAATTCCATACCCACGCCTCCGTCCCACGTAATTACTAAGAATTCTCAAAACTATTTAAAAATAAGCCTAAAATTGTTCACTAATTCGGACGTCTATAACTTCAATTCCTAAATACATAAATTTTTCTCTCACCCTCCCTTTCCACATGAACAAGATGCTCGTTACATTTTAACATTTATAAACCGAACTTAGTAGCTTAACCTTTTTTCTTTTCACTTTTCAGACCGAAAATGTAAAGTTGTCGAAATGAATATTGAAGCTTTATTTTTTTAAATTACAAATCTTTCATTTTCGCTCCACGTCGGAATTTTTGTGTGTCCACTCATTTCGGCCGCTTTTGGAGCACCCCCGAGTCCGAAAGTCACCGCACTGTCGCTCTGTCGGCGTGAGAGACACGGCGCTGAACTATGTTGGCAATGCGCGCGGGGCCTTGAACAAGTCCAATGGCCGACGCGCCGTGCCGTGCCGCTCGGCCCCCTGGAAGCAGCGACGTGCGGCCGCGACCCACGAGGCGAGAAGGCACTGCATGGCGGAGCGGGCCGGGCCGGGGAGGGGCGGGGCACAGCGCTCGGCGTGCTGAGCATGCCTGCAGCGCTGTATGTATTTTAGTAATAAGCGTCACAGGGCCGCATTGTACGCCAGCCAAAACCAACCGCCTCCCTGCCCGCACGCCTACCTGCGACAAGTTGCGCATGCCAAGATCTGTTCGCTCGATACATGATTTGCTCGAGGCTTCGACACGTTGGGGCGGGCGCTTGGAGTTTCAACACTCAAATTGGTGTACTTCATTTTCTTCTGAACTTTTTTTTCTTTTTTTTCCGCGCGTAATTTTATCAGCCGCAGTGCGTTTATAATTACACATGGCAGCTTTCTTTTGAAACATTGGACGTAACATGTATTTTCACCATTCCTGAGATCAACGTACTTTTCAGCTTTAACAAGTTATTTTATCAATATTTTCGAGTTCGAAATTAAGAATGACATCAAGATCCTCTCGCTTGGTCGCTCGGGAGACTATGTTTAGACGATGTCGAGAATCATGAACTTTTCGGCCTGTGTTTTCTCTTAATAACACACGTCTACGTAGTGTTATCGACAAATTATGCTTTCAGAATTTACAAAGGCATCATTGCTTCGAAACGGTATTTCAATTTCCTGCGAAAATGTTTGTCACAATCGCACTTTTAAATTCACTGTCCAGTTGACGCAATATTCATGGAACCTAATATAACCTACGTAGTACACGAATCTTTGAGCAACTTCCCTTTCAAACAACAAGTACTTGCGCAGTCTCTGGTCCCCACCCACCCGAGGGCCTTCACCCCGTCGTTGCCAGGAGCGCCCAGTCCACCCTCACCCCACGTCGCCGGAGGGCAAAGTTTCGGGGTTCGGTTTTGCATACGTAACGACTGCACCGCCCGCCCGCCAGCACGCACATCCAGCGCGATCCACGGCGAGTGCGCCCGCTGCAGCCGCCACGGCAGCGCCGCAGACTTCGTTAGGGCGGGGCGGGGCAAGGTCACGCGGCGTTACATCATCGTTACTGTCTCACTGGTGTTGCCCGTCCCCCGCTCGCACACGCACAGTGCGGGCCTGTCAAGCGCTCGTTGGGGGAGTAAGCCGCCTGACTAGACGCAGATAATGCGCTATCTGCTGCAGGAGCGTGGTTTGCGGGCGGGTTCCCCGTTGCGCCGGTCATTGATGGCCACAATCTGTGGCGGGGAGTTTAAAGGACCGTGCGCTGAATGTTGAACGCATACGCTCGCGTTTATAGTTACGAGTCTCCGCCGCCTCCTGCGTCATAATCCGGGAAGTCGCGGTGGTGACGAATTTTTCACACCAGCTCCGTAGGCTGGGTTGAAGCGGGCATGGTAATTTTCTAGAGATCGGATTCTCTGATCGGTTAATTCCATTGTTTGATCTAATCAATGACACGCGGATACCAGAGGAGTACATGGCACAATGCGCAAGAGACCGCGCGGGATGCTTCCTGGCTCACCCTCTCTACATATCTCATTTGAAGGCTGGGCGACACTCCGATTCCCTTATGGCTCATTGCAGTACGCAGTACTGCACACGCAGTACAAATAAGCAGATATCAGGCCCACAACTGGAAGAAGTTAAGGGAAGTACATCCAACGTTAAGTACATGATTTCGTTACAACGCAGCTTTTTCACTTCCGACGAACTAAAACTTGATATCTTCAACTCTGTCATTTAAGACCATAGAAAAGATATGAATTACATCGAAAGAACAAACTGAAATACAACGACCACGTAATTTCCCTTTATTTAACTTCGACAGACGAGCTTTGGAGAAAGTAGTAAGGTTAATACGTACAACAAAACACTTCATTTTCCCATAACGTCGAATAACGCTTACAGAATCTGAAAAACGAGCGAGAGATTTTTGCAGCCTCTTCTTATGACCAATGGTTTTTACACAGATGCCAGGCCTGCTTTCCGGGACGTTGATTTGCATATTCAGACGCGCAGAAAACCCGAAGGCTGGCATTAAAACATTAAAAATTCTGCTGGAAACTTCTCTGCTCTTTCCTTTTTGTTCCATGTGTCTGCTCATTAATATGGGACGAGGGTAGAGTTAGCGCACAAAAATTTCTAACATTCCTTTTTACAAGTTTAAATCCTTTTCTTTTGAAGTTAATTTCTCCACATTAAACGCCAAGAGAATGTGTGCCGCCGAGCGAAGTAACGCAAACAGTTTAGATCATAAATTACGCCAGAAAAATAAAAGGAAGTCTTGTGTTATGCGTTGGGAGTGGGGGTGGAAAGGAAACTGTTGGCCAGTGCGGTTTTACCCAGAGGCGAAGGGTACGAGGGCGGATGTTAGCTTCGCCCTAAAACGCTTTACAAAGAAGCTGGCTCTCCACAATTCTATATTCTATTCGCACACTCCTCAACTCACTTGTATATGCAAGGATACTGCCTTTTCCGAATATTAGTATATCTGCCAGGATGCCAATTCCCTTTTTATACAATGATGTATCTTGTATGCGTTCCCTGTGCTTTCCATTCTTGACTGACGCCACGCCACACAGGTTGCATTCGGGGGCGGGGTAGTACTGAAAGTATACGCCTTCAATATTCAGACTTTTAATTTCAGCCGCACGCAAATGGTTTTACATTGAATCGCTTTGTATCCAGAGTAACATGCACATCTATAGATTATTAATCTTAAAAGGCACAGTTTGAGGGACCCCTCTGAGCAGATCTTTACTTTCCCGACTGCTCGAAGGAATGTGAGCTTGAGGACCATTATTTTGTGATTCAAGACCAAGTAATTCACTTTCAACTTTGGGTGTTATAGGATGTGCACTCTTACTTAAAAGTCAATGGGAGACGCAACAACAAAACTTACAGGTAAATTATTACACAAATTGATTATTTT
This sequence comes from Teleogryllus occipitalis, assembly GCA_011170035.1. Taxonomy (NCBI): domain Eukaryota; kingdom Metazoa; phylum Arthropoda; class Insecta; order Orthoptera; family Gryllidae; genus Teleogryllus; species Teleogryllus occipitalis. The sequence continues at coordinate 53,630 of BLKR01001783.1, forward strand.
TTCTTCGAAAAACTTATACAGAAGTCTTGTTTTTCGAAACCCATTTAAAACACAACCTTTCTTTTTCGTTCCAGTAAATTTCTCTCCAAAGGAGAGTCAAATTTTAAACAAAATTCCTGCAATTCTCCGGAAGCTGACTGATCGCTTCTAGCAGCGTCACGAGCCGGCGCCTCGGGCAGTTCGCTTCCCACCCCCGCCGCCAATATCGCGGGCGGGTGTGGTAGCCGGCGGGGTCGTAATTAAAACGGGGCTTTGATCTAGGGCCTATCTACCGCCTCGGTCCACCACTTTCCGCGCCCAGCAGCCTGCCTTCCCGCACCCTCGCCTCCACTCATCGACCGGGCACGGCCCTTCCCAAGGGTGCGAACAAAGCGACATGACGCACGGACACCCGGGCCTAGCGGCCTCCTCTATAGCCACTCTCCGAAAATTTATTTCTATGCACGTTCATACAGGGATATTTGATCACGTTGTGACATAGACGAGATTCAATAAACTCTTCTCGGTTTGATTACTCTCGATTTGTCTCCCGTTATTTCTCTTTTATTTGCCAAACCCTGTTTAACTTGCGCAATGAGCTCTACTAAAAACAGAATATCTATTTACTCTAACTACTATTTACAATTCAACAAAAAAATGTAATCAAGTGGATCACAGAATCGAAAACAACCCATTCTGAAAATTAACCTCCGCTTAAAATTACCTATGCCTGTTAATATTACAAGACATTTCCATTAGCAATTAATGAACATTTCCTAACTTGTAACAGAGCTAAACAATCGAGTGTAATGAAGTTATATTTAAATCCGTCCCTTAACTCTTTTCAACTAGACAAGATAAAATCATTACTGTTAATTGAAATGTTATGAAATGTTTTTCTGAAGCAATGGTGTTAACTATTGTGAAACTTTATTTTGTAAGGCCTCCAGAAAAAGCTTCCATATGCGCATAATGCATTATAGACAATTCCCATGCTTTTTCTGACTATGATTTTATTGTGTACGTTACGGTATGTAAAAGGAATGAAGGAGACAACACACGGCCGTAAAATCAACAGAAACCGTCCACACGCAAGTGCTCCACACTCCGTCCTCGCTGGCGACTCGCCCACCTGTCCGTCGCGGGCAGCTAACAGCCCCGCTCAGCGCCCGCCGCGCCGGCGCGACCGCGGGCGCAGCTGGGAGAAGCAGTTTGTTTCGAAATGACGGTATTTTATTTCTTTCGAAACATGGTGTACTGGATGCGATGTTTTTTTAATGAAGAACTCTTGCGGCAAAATTTCACAACACCATTATATTCATTACACAGTGAAAACCCATCGAGTTCATCATACTTCCAGACTTCGGTATGAGACGTGTGTCTCGTCGATCTGCTGTATTCACATCCGAAAACATGGATTTACCATCAATCTCAGTTCATTCTTTTTCATTCGGTGTAACACTAATAAAACTGGGCATGATAAAAAAATAAGTCTTAGTGCCGTGTGTTCGAATCCTGAGGACGGAGAGATTATTTCCAACGATAATTGTGGCGTGGAAGGCTAAGGGAAACAAATGCACATAACATACAAGATCATAAATGACATCACTCCACAATCGCCCACGAGTTGAAGTATTAACTACGCGAACCACAAAGTCTTGTACACGGCACGTGGAGAAGATATGAAAAAAACTATACAATTTATACAATATTCACCGCATACCTGCCTACAGCTTTCAATACGCCGCCATATATTCACATCGGTATTTTGAAATCCTATGCCATCCAAAGTGAAAGGCTTAGCAGAGGTGTAACGTTATCACCCTCTTAACATAAAATAATTTCATCGAAATACCTAAATACATCGCACACCGATGTGGAGCTTTCAATATCGAGGGATCAACTAGTAGTTAAAATACATACAACCTACGCTCTATGACCGTACACACGACCAAACCCCATTTGAGGAACCTCTCCCATGCCGATTGTAAATCCGTCCCCCACCGCATTGTTCCCCGTCGTGCGAACCAAGCAGCAGGTAGCAGCGGCGACAGATTTACAATCGTCGCGAGGCTTGACCGCCGCGCACAAGGATCTAGCGGATCTTCCCAGACTGTGGCTGGGCGGGGCGGGGCTGGGCGGGGCGGGGCTGGGCCGGGCCGGGCAGGGGCCGGGCAGGGGCCGGGCGGGGCCGGGCGGAGCCGTCGGGGCCGGGCGGGGCGGAGCGGGGCGGAGCGGGGCGGAGCGGCGCGGGGCGGGACGGCGCGAGGCGGAGCAGGGCGGGGCGGCGCGAGGCGGGGCGGGGCGGGACGGCGCGAGGCGGAGCAGGGCGGGGCGGCGCGGGGCGGGGCAGGGCGGCGCGGCCGTAGCCTGGGCGCAGGTGCGAGCGAGCGAGCGCCGCCCACGCGCCGCGGCGGGGCAGGGCAGGCCAGGCACGGCCGTTCCATTAATAAATCGCGCGCGCGGGCGCCGCGCGGAGTCCCACCGTCAACGCGGCCGCACGCGAGCGACGGACGGACGCACGCGCTGACATAACACGCCCGCGCACGCGGCACACGCCCGCGAAAGAACCTCGCTCCGCAGACCTACTTTCATACAAAATTATATTTCCATTGACACCAAAAAGATTTTAGTTTTTATAATAATATTTTGAGTGTAACTTCCTTTGTCGCGGGAGTAAAATCTAATTCTTATCATATACAATCCCCTCCCCATTAGTTTTCAGTAAAGTTGGAAGAAAACATGAAAAAACTTTAAACTATTTCCAATTCCAAAAATGGGAGTTATATTTTTTGAGGACCTTCTCCAGCTACAAGTTTAAAGTTTTCTTTATATAGTATTCCGCAATACATAAATGTTAAATAATTTCATGTACATTTTTATTACAAAAGTTTACTTTTTTTCACGTATTTGGTAAGTTATATTGAGTTTTTCAAGTGACAGCTGAAGTGTTAGTACGACAGAAGGGCAATATTATATTAAGTTACCGCTGTCAATATTACGTAAAAGCGTGTACATTTGTAGCGCCACTATTTTCTCTTTCTTTTCAAGAGCATATTAATGATGCCGAAACAGAGTGCTCGTAGAAACGTTACAGGAATCGCACAAACAATTCTTCAGCCTACCGAATGTATACGAGTATTTTCCCTTATAAATGACCTATTCCTTCAAGTATCACTTCTCACTATGACATAGTTGTAGTGTGATAGGGATGGCAAAAAAAAAAAAAAAAAAAGATTTTTAAATTTTTTTTAAAATAAAAGGGCTTACATTTGATAATTTTTATAACATACTACTAACATGCTGGTAACCAAACAATCAAATATATCCCTTTTACGTACTGTAATTAAAACATCCGATGTTTTTTCGTCGACGTTTTCATCGTCATCGAAAACCCTTTAACGATGTATCGAAACATGAATGTATCGATGTTTTGATAACATTTGCCATCACCAAGTGTGATGGCCACGCATCCACTTCAGCAAATTTCGGTAATGAGCGACTGAAAGATTTTTCCGCGAACTATTCAGGCGATTTTCGAACTTCAAAGTTAGACGAAAAAAAAAAAAGTTAGAAATACTTTCCTTTTCGAATACGAAACCTTGTGTAATATTGCACCAGCAAAGAAACCGAGTCAGTACTACCTGATACAATCCAACGATAATCTCTGTAGCATCATTTTCTTTCTTACCTTTAACAACGATCCTTCCTGTAACATGGAAGCAATGAGTTCGCTGATAGAATTTTCAGAATTTACGAAGCCCCACTGGCATTCCCTCCGGGGTCGTGGGGCGTGCGGGTGCGGAAGCGGGTTCGGCGTTGTTCTCCACAGCCCGCCGCGCCGCGCCGCGCCGCGCCGGGGCGAGGCGAGACGAAGCCAGGCCAGGCCGGGCGGGCGGGCGGGCGGGCGGGCGGGCGGGAAAGAGAAAATTGAAGGTTTCGCGTGAGCCGGCGAGGGGGCGGAGTGGGGGCGAGCGCTTTCAAAGGAACACGCTTTGGTCGGCGGGGGCGGGGCGTTGCCGACGGCAGCGCGCCCCGCGCCGCCGCCGCCGCTGGAAAAAGCAAATACATCAGGGAGGCCCGCCCGCTCTGTTGACGCTGCATCCCAACCGCCGACTCCTTTTGCACAAGTAGGATAGTTCCACTGTTACCCCTAACATTGCGAAATAAAATTAGTCCCTTTTCAACATACACAATGGCAGTTTAGAAAATTGTTTTTGTAGACATAATTATTCTCCAAAACCAAACAGTATTCCTTGGTACTTTATTTATGAATACAAAGAGACGTGAAACGTGTGATGTACTTTCTCTATATGAGGTACTTTGAAAAAACAGCATACGAAAGCTATGTAAACGAAAGTAATGATCGTTATCTCGTAAGCTATAATATAGGACATCGGAAAATATGCATTTGGGGGGTGTGTGTGCTGTCATACAGTTTTCGGTTACGCCACTCGACTAAATACGGAACTGATTTGTAATTTTCGTTACAAAGGTTAAATTTTTAATTACTTGAATGAAAATAATTAAATAAAAGGCTGCCTTTCTTGCTATTTTTTTATGCTTGGAAGTTCCTTTAATTTTTAAGGCAATGAGAGTATAACAAACTTTATTAATGACTTTTTACGAACTTACATAATGCTTTTACAATTTATAGACCACATCGTCTGTATATCTGAAGAAAAGAAACGTGATTATTTATTCAACTGCGTAAGTTTTTCTCTGACGTCAGAGCCATATATCTAAAATTGAAAACTCCTTGAAGTTAATATCAAAATCTTCGTGTTCTACTCTTGGAAGTGGGTTTTTCCACTTCATGAACTCAAGAAACCAAAATGACATATTACAAACAGAAGAATTTCGAATATTATCAGGGCGGATTTATTTACAGAGTGAATGAGAATTCTTATTTACAGAACGATAACCAATGACAAGAGTAGGTCCGGCATGAAGTTATCTTTGAAGGGAATATAAAACGATGCAGAAAAATGGAATTTCATAAACTTATTTATGAAAGCAGCATCAATGATCAGGCCTCGGGATGGGTGGTTCAGCGTTGTTCCAGGTGGGCAATGTTAATACCAAATCCAACGTGAGGATACAAGTATTTCAAATGAATCAAACAATTTTCGAAATAAAAAAAAGTTTCGGGAAATAAGAACGATACTAACATAGGGAAAATTTGGGTAATGCATTATGTGACCAAAGTGAATTGACCCAATAAGTTGAACTCGTGCCTACCAGTCCAAACGTTTGAAAAGATAAATTATAACTAGTTATACTTTATTTTGTTTTCGAACGGAAACAAACGAAAATTATTTCTTTTAAATTTCAGTTGTTTTTAATAACCGACTGAAAAGTTACAAATGTAACCAATCATACCAGAGTTGTAACCATTGCCTCTTAAAAAAATACCAAACCACATTCAAAGTTTACAATCGCCAAACCAATTTAAGGATACCTGTTCCCCGCACGTGTTGCATTAGGGTGCACGCCCCCACGGCTGTCGAGTAGCCTCTCCTCGCCTCGCGACACAACGCGCCTATTGACCCCGCCCGCACACGGCCACATTCCCGCGGTATCGCGCACGCGAGGTTATCGAAGGAGCCGACGGGACGACAGCGTCATCCGCCGGCTTCGGGGCTCCGGTTTCCACGAGCCGCAAGCCAATGACGCACCCATCACACGAGCGTCGTGGCGAAATTCGCATGATTAAAAAAGGGATAGTCGGCTGTGCAAGGTGGATAATAGCCGTACAGTGTGGAAGTTCTTTAGACGTTTTCGCACACCTTTCAGTAATTTACACTGTGAAGGTTAATGCAATATTACGTACGGGAATTGATATTACGATATTACTGGTATTGATATTACGATGTACCTTTATTTACTTCCACCCACTCTGAAAAAGATAGCACGACATTTAGTGTACAAAAAGAACTATAGAACGGAAGTAATTTTAGTGTGTTATCCAACACTACAACAAGGATTTTTTTTACATTTTAAGGTGAGCCGTGATTAGTACCAAATATGGGAAATAAATCATTTAGAGTTATGTATTAAACATTTCGTAGTATACTTGGTGCGAAAGTGTGAAGTACCGAGACGCATTTTTAACGTTCACTTTACTGTTTACGATATCCAATACCACAGCATACCTCTTCATAACATAAACAACTGGACATAGACACACACACACACACACACACACACACACACACACACACACAAATATGACACCCTGAAACTGCGTAGTCTTGACTGCGACGCTTCGGAATGCAAAATGAGACGGGCGGGGCAAAACAAGCATCGAAAATCCATGAAAGAGCTATTTACTGTAAGTGTCATTTTGTCTGGAATTATTTGTAAGTAATTAAACAAGTAATAACAAATAAGTATGTTAATTAAATCAAACTATAAAATAAAAAACCACAACTAATGGTACCAATTATCGGTTTTTTATTCGATCGAACCGAGCACGGTTTGTTCACCGAGCTGACTACCATGCCTTGCTGGAGATGATCCCGACCGATCCTCGTATTTCCTTCGTCTTTCATGTATTTCGCACATGGAGAGACGTAAAAAATTTATTTTCAATTAAATTTTAATTATTAATTAATAAGCACACCCGTTGTCAAATTTATTTTTGTTGCGCACGAAATTAATGTTAGAGGTTTCTAAACCAACTTTAAATCATGGATGTTTTAAAAAAATTGTTTTGGTTGATGTCATATTAACATCGATGTTTTGATTTTCACCACTGATGTAATATTAACATGAATGTTTTGATTTTCAACATCGATGTCATGTTAACATCGATCTTTTGATTTTCAACATCAATGTCATATTAACATCGATGTTTTGATTTTCAACATCGATGTCACATTAACATCGTTGTTTTCTTGATGACGCATCACTACTTCGCGGGCTCCGTTGGGCGGCCACCCACCCTCCGTGAGCGGGGCCTGGCGGGGCCTGGCGGGGTGCCGGGCCTGCCCTGCGCCGCAGGCCAACGACACTAATGCGCTCTCCGCATCGCGCCGCCGTCGTCGTCGGGAGGGTCGATAACGGGCCACGGCCCCAGGCGATCGCCCGCCCGCCCACCCTCGCTGCACCGCAACGCACCGCACCGCATCGCAATGCAAAGACTGTTTATTCGAGAGGCGGCTCCGCGCATTCGGCTTTCGTCCAATGGCGAGCGCCCACTCGCCGAATCCCGAGGGGAAGGGAAGGCCCGCATGCTCTCTGGGGAGCGCCAAACAATATTATGCTCGCCCCCCAACCGCATCGTGTGAATCTTTTGGGAAGCGAACGTTCGCCGAGAGCCCAGACTATTCGGGATTGGGCGAGCAACCACTCGCTATTCGTCGAATATGTAGAGCAGCCTCCTTACGATGTGCGAATTTGAACGTAATGCAAATAGTGCCAGATTCAGGATCAGGCACTTCTAAAATGAGACTTGGTTCGATCGTAACTTAAGGTGAGAAACAATTAAATTCAGGTGATTCAACAGGGAAATACACTTTTTTGCCGAAAATGAGAAGTTTCTAGTTTCTCCTAATCATTCCCTACATTAGTAACAAGACCTTCATATTGCTGAGAAATGGGCACGCGAGTATTTATGAACATTACGAAAATTTCGTACCATCATAAACCCTATCACGATTAATCAAGTTGGCAAACACTTTTAGAGAGCCAACACGCTAAAACGTTGGTTAAAATAATCAACAGATGGTAATGCATGGTGCCTCTTTCTAAACCTTTAGATATGAGAACCATCGAATACCTTCTGACCAATTTCAAACTTCCCTCTTGCTACATGCGTCACGTGGACTATGTTTATTGGCTGCGTTTTTAATGCGGAATATTTTGTGCCCGGAGGGTACAGTGGTTCCCCTGCCATCTGTTTACAACGTACCACTAAGGTCAATAGGGTGCGCCAGTTTTCATCAACACTGCGCAGAACCACATACGTTGCAACCATGGGTGGTTTAATACAAAAACACGCTTATGACTAGCATGGTGGCCCCGTTGAATCGAGTCCCCGACAAGTTTCATCGAAAATTATGATTTTTTTAAAATATATGTTAACAATTCTATTTCATTTCGAAATTGCTGAAATTAAAGTTAATTTTCGTATTAGTTTTTACTACATATGACCATATTTCAATATTTTTAGAAGATCCATAGTTTGCTTGGAGTCCCTTATTGATCCCGCCCTGGCCGCGTCTCATGACTTGTGTATGTGTTTTGCGGAAGATTTCGGCAAACGAACAAATTCAATGCAATCATATACGAATAGGAAACCAGGAATTCCAACAGAACCCCATATTTAAAACAATGCCCCACGATGTGCACATGAAAGCTAAAATTAGATTATAATTTATTAGCGGCTCTAACCACAATTGAAGTCCCCCCTCAGCCAAGTCCCACACGTGGACCACGAGTGATAATTAGCTGCACTATTATACCCCTCCACTTGCATCAGGACTCGTCTGCCTTCCTCCAGCTGCCCAGCAACGCATTTAATGCAGATCACGCGGCGTTCAATACTGGAGACAAATTGTCATGATACGATACTGCAGGGTACACTAATACGGAGCAAATTTGCGTCTGGTCCACAAGACTAGAAACGTCGTCAGTCACGTGACTAATCAGTCTGCGACGAACATAAAAGCGGGGGAATAACTATTCCGTGACTGATGAAATTCTATTATTATTACGAGTAATTCCCATATTTAACAACTGATCATACGTTAGGATTTTAATGTTATATTTGGAGTATGAAACTTCTAAAATTTCTTCGCCTTTATGACCCTCACACGCCATGGAGTCGTGAGTACTTTTTGAATGGCCCGCTGGGAGTCGACAAGAGACCCTCCTCCATGCACTGTACCTTCGAATAGTCAACTCTACGCTTGTAATTTCCCATGCGTATAGAAACCGAAAGAAAACTGCAGCTTCCGGTCGCTTGAGATGCATGTATGGTTTCGCTAGACACCCAGGAACTTAAGGAGGGGGGATGGAAATTTCTTGACTGAAAATTGAAATATTTGATTGTGTCATTCCCGATAATTTTATACTGCATGAACCGACGGCATTCTCATACACAATGTGTCACAGCTGGGGACATGCGACAGGAACGCTCCAAGGAAGAAGCTGTCCGCCATTAAATATTTGCTATTCGCATCTTATACCTACAGAACTGTTTATCTATGTATCCACATATACTACAGTATGTTATTGCAGTATTTACGAAGCATGTTTTTGTTAAATTATTTAATTTACTGCAGTTTATACGATAGTATTTTATTTGCTGTTCTTAAGTAGTTTGGGTACCTTTTAGAAAACCATTTAGTGTGGTTGTTCAGCAGTATTTTTGCTGCTTCTGGCGACTAGATGTAGTGCTTCTCGACACGCGTTCTGTGGACCGCGACGCGCGATGTAACCCCACGTCGCCTCCCCGCACCCAGTCCGCGCCGCCCTCTCGCCATCGCTCCCTCTCCCTGCGGGCGCTCGCCCGAGCGAACACGCGGCCATCACGTGGGGCCCGGGAGAGGCGCGCGTCGCGCCGCGCCGGCAAAAACAAAACCGCGCCCGCCGCTCCCTCCCACCACCCCACCCCCCGGGCCTGCGACGGCGGGGAGGCTGCAAAAACACCTTCCAAATGTAATAATAAAAAGGAGGGGGATGAGCAAACGGCCAACAAATGCACATACTCAAATTTGAAAAAAAAAAAAATTCGGCTTTTCCAGGGCCTTGCGTGATATTTGCGGAAGAAATAAGTAAGATACATTACAATGTTGTCAAAAGTTGTATACGCATTTCTCGACAAATTTCGTGCAAATAATTCACTGGTACTGTAGGTTTAAAAAAAAGTATCGAAACAACGCAAGCAATGCTTCGGACGCTAAAAATATATATATATATATATATATATATATATATATATATATATATATATATATATATATTTAAAATTGGGGTATATTAATACGATCAAAGACACAAAAAACTTCCAGACTCTTTTATTTCCACTAAAGCCTGAAGCAGGACTAATATAAACAACTTAACTTGCCTCCAAAAATACTCTACACAACCAGAATTCCCTCATTTTCCAAAATTACTGGATGATCCCAACTGTTGGCCACCCTGCGACTGCCAGTAAAACATCCATTTTCATTTATTCCTTATGTAAATACGGGAATTCTTGGCCGTCCTTTTGTTATTTTTCATCAAAAGACGGATGGCAAACGCCCCGCCCGTCGTGGGCGGCAGAAGCCACGGCTCCCGCCGCCACTGCCTCAGACGGCGGCCAGCGAACCGCGTCATTCCCGCAATTACAGCCTTCAATTGGAGCTCCTCCCAACGTCACTCGCCAGAAATGAGAACCGTAAGTAACCCGTTGGAAACGGAGGGGGATGGGAGGGGGAAGAGAAAGAGAAACCCGAGCAGAGGCGCAGCGGACGGGACAAAAAAACGCAAACAAAAGGACAAAAACTCTCCGCCATGGCGGAGCGCGCGTCCCCGCTTCCCCAGGGCGCGCTGCGGAATGCCTGCCGGCCGACGCACGTGTGCGCGCGTTGCCTGGAGACGCCGGGCGAGGCGCGACATTTGTCGGGCAAACAAGGCAACGACCTATGGTCTGCGAGTCATTCGACCAACTCCCCACGAAACATTTTTTCCCCTTCAGTTTCATACAATCGTTTGCCGATATTTTCATCGAAATTTCATTTTTTGATACAATAAATCACTAAATATTAGGTAGATTCTTTGTTTCTGTGAAGGGGGAACTGCCGCTACTGATTGAACAGTATGTCCATAGTTCAATAAGTGTACAGTGAAATATAAATATTAACAATAATAATAGCAGACTTCTACCTAATGAATACTTTTTTTTCTTCTTTCATTAAAGTACAGGTTTAAAATCCCAACAATGATGTCCCCTTCACATGAAAGAATTTTGAGAACGACCCAACAAACCAACATAACCTTAAATTAGGTGACGCAGCCCTATGTCTTTGGAATGGATAGCATCTTTCTGTTTCCGAGCGCCCCTGCCACCGCCACCGCCACCACTTGGCGGCTCACGCACGCAGCGAGGCTAAGACTACTACAGCCGCCGCCGCCGCTCTCCTCGCCCCGGCTCGGCTCAGCACAGCTTCGGCAAGGGCCCCACGCCGCGGCGCGGTTCAGCTCAGCTCGGCGCGGCGCGGTGCGGCTGCGTCCATGGCCGAACGAACGACTTCACCCAACCGGAACTCGCTCGCTTGCGCCCGACACTACGCGCGTCAAAACAACTGCTCCCATTGTTTTGCAAACCCCACCCACCCATGCAGTAAAAAAATAGTAACCAGCCTTGTTCGCGAGCGACACTACACAGGCGATAAGAGAGATACTCCCGACTCGTCCCGATAACGAGAAAAATCACGGCTTTGATAACTCCGATGATAATTTAATCGTCTCAACACTTGATAAAATTACATCTTTCAGGTCACACTCCTCAAGACTGGGCTTCTATCCTCAAATGTGCAGAGCAGCTTCACAAACTATACCACTGATAACAACTAAACGTGAAGTGCTTTACCAATCTAATGTAGTTTAACATTATACCTATCGAACCCATAGAACATCGTCCACGATTACAACAAACTGTCTAACATGATACAAAAATCGATCCACATAAAAATTTACACCACGCAGTTCATAATAATTTACCTCTAGTGTACTATAATTCACAACGAACACTTTCCGCATAGGTAACCATAAAATATCAAAGCACGTGGGGACACATTCAAATTCATAAATACTATCACATAACCTGATAACAATAGCAGGGAAAACCGTTGCGAATTATTCAGATCACAAAAACTCGAGAAAAATTTGCCAGTAAATCTCCAAATCAGACAAATATTCACATCTATTCGGAACATTGCGACAGTATTCAATGATGCCAACATAAAACAGCGAGTATACTGTTCATTGTATAGTAATCGATTCACTATGTCCATATTTTCCATGATACACTAACGAAAACACACTAAAAACACACCACAGTTCATTGTCCATTGAATTTTGCGAATTTTACAAACTACTACAAAGGCGAATGTCTACTGCACTGCATGGAAGCACTTTGCCGAAATCTCTCTTAACGCTAGTACTTACTGGATAATACATTCCCTGCGGCGGAAGGAAGAAAGCCCCTGAGCCCCACAGTTTGGCTGATGATGGAAAAACGGCTAGCACATAGAAAACCTCTGTACCAACGGCACACTCGTGCGAGTCGCTTCACGAACCAAGCTTCGTTGCTGGCAGTGCGAGCGTCGTCTTCCTTGGTCTTCTCTTGCGTTAGTAGGAAAGACAACACACTACTCTTCAGCACACAACAAACTTACTGGTTCTTTCAACGCGTCTGCGAGAAGCACAAAAATACGTAAACTCAACACTTCAAAATAATATGTACTATCCTTCTGCAGAGAGAATGTGGCCAAGCTAGCAACCCACAGCGTTATGTCCGCCCTCCTGCCTGCCTAGCTTGCAGAATGCAGATCAATGAATTCTATGCTTCCTCCTCTCCCTCCAAAAGCCAACAGCCAGTCAGAACTGTTGCCAACACCCCGACTCCGCAGTGCTGCTTCGCGATACTGGCCTGCCATCTACCGGCAACGGAAAGCACTACACGCGTTCGCTCAGAGGCGCCAAAGTTCAAAACTTGTTCAAAGGCCCTGCAGTTTGTCAATACATGTGGTAGGTTATACATTCAAAATGCTGTAAATATAATTTTTAAAAAAATTGTTAACAAATAATATATTCTAGTATGTATGTACCCAGAGCATGGATACTGTATATATTTAATCTTTATGCTTATTATCATGGAAAATAAGATTATAATGATATATTTTAAAAGACAAATTTATTAAAAGATATAAAATACCTATTTTGTTTATTTAGCGATTCCGTTATACTACAAATTGTGTTACATTTTGATAATACAATTTAAAAGACATAAACTTCCCTGGAGTGTACATGTCCTCCACACACTACCTAATAATCACTCAAAGTTCTGTATAAAAAATACAAGACAACATTAGGTAACCAAGGAGCAATTTAAAAAAATATTTCAGTAAATAAAATGTATCCAAACTATAAATATAAACAAGGTAACCCAAAAAAAGCAAAGCTGAAAAATTAAACAATTTGGACTGGTTACTGGCAATTAACACATCTTGCAATGTATAAAACATTTTCACAGTTACAAAGTTTTAAATACGTCAAACAGATATTTTACAAATAAATTCTATGTCCGACAGTTTACATTATGAGAAAGTGTGTTAGACATATTTTTATGTTTACTTTCGAGTTTTGCCACATTTTCTGTTTTTAGGACATGAAAATAAACATTTTTCAAACAACAGGGTCAGAAAATCCCCCTCCCCAATTATTTAAAATTGTGATGGAATTGTGTTTATGGTTTCCATTGCATTGCACTGATTCTATACATTTTTAGTGTAAGTTGGGATATATGAACTTTTCAACAAAATAAAACTTGTGCTACTAAACAGCACGTACTTTCTCGCCTTTAGTAATGGTTATTGTAAGACTATTTATAGCACAATTTCTCTCCGAATTAACACATCTCTTTTCTATACACTTGTTACAAATTGTAGAACAATTGGTGTGAAAACTAAATATTTTCAACCAAATATCTACACACTTGACAATTATAAATGCTTTTCATACAACTTAATCATGTACTGACAATGAGACATAATTCACAGAAATTCAGCTTCGCAGCTCGAAATGCCATTGTTGCATTCCAACCTGATATCCCCTGAAGGCTAGCAATTTGTATTTCATATATTTCCAAAATGCCTAAAATAATTTCTAAAAGATTCATTTTTAAACATATAACAAAAGCTCGAATGTAAGAAACGAACAAAGAAATATGAAATAATACACAAATTCTAACTTACATAGAATCCAATTGCCTGGAAACACCATTGAGTTTACGTTCGCGAAGTGCACGTTATTCGGAGCGGAAGACTATGTTTTACGAAAAACTACTCACAAAGTACACATCTTTTCGAAAAATTCAACATGACCTTGTATGAAGATGTTTTTGATGAACACATTTCATTAAGAAAACTAGGTGCTAAACAGCACGTACTTTCTCGCCTTTGGTAATGATTATGTAATGCTATTTAAACCACAATTTCTCTCCGAATTAAGACACTTAAGTAACATTTTTTTGTAAAACACATTTGAAATCGTAGAACATTTGGTGCGAAAATTAAATAGTTTCAAGCAATGTATTTTTATTCAAAGCTGGCATTGAATTCAATGTATATTCACGAACATATTCAATGAGTTTTTAGCCTTACAATATTCTACGCAAGCAAATGCGAGAAAGGAAAATAATTAAAAATTAATTAACAATACGATACTGATAAGAGTTGGAAAAAAGGTAAATAGATCGAATATATAATAGTAATTATTAAACACTATTGTATTGTAACATTCTTCAAATCTATAATAAGTTAATATTAACGCGAACGAAACACAGCCGTCATTATTGCCTTGTTATCAGTGCGTTACAAGCAACAATGATAGCTAATTCGTGTGGGATATACATTTTGCCAATTAGCATAGTTGATACCGCCAACAAGAAAATAAAAATGCATAGAAAAGTATAAATAAATATAATATTTTTATATTAATCAAAATTACTCGTTTTTTTATCTATTACTCATTCCCACATCTTATTAAGCAAAGCGAAATCATCTATTCGTTTTCAAACTTAACACAATTAAAGGACACAATCTAAAATGAAAAAATAATATAAATAAAATGAATAATAATAATAATAATAATAATAATAATAATAATAATAAAATGAAATATGAAAGAATGTACAAATTCTAACTTACGTAGCATCCAACTGCCTCGAATTACCATTCATTTTACGTTCACGAAGCTGGGAGCGAGCGAATATGTTTGTCGCCAAATTACACAAAAATACTCACATTTTTAAAACGCAACATGGCCTTACGTGAAGATCTGTTTATAGTGAATACATTTCATTAAGAAAGAAATGTATCCTCACAATTGTAGTTGTAGGAAGACGCCGAAATAATTTTGAATTTTTCAATTTTCGAAAAATCAGGGTTTTCAACCAACATGAGACATGCACCATTTTCTTAAACGCCCTTCAGTCTATTCAACAAAACAATTTCATTACAAACGATGGAACCGTTTTTGGGATAAAAATTGTCTAAACAAAGTTAAAAATTGCCTATAATTTACGCAAAATTACGCGAAAAGTCCTCAAATTTTCGAAAAATTGCACATGACCTTATTTCAAAACCTATCTCTAAGCAACAAATTTCATTACGGGGAAAAATCTCAATGTCTAATATTTTAGTTGTAGGAAGACGCCGAAAAATGTTAACGCAATTTTCGAAAAATCAGAGTTTTTAACCAACATGAGACCATGCGCTTAAACGTCCTTCACACTATCCAAAAACAATGTTTAATTCAAAACGTTGGAGCCTTTTTTTGAAAATGTCCCAGGGGGTTGTAAAATTCCTCCAAATTAAAATTTCGGTTTCAAATTCCGGGAGCTGCGACATCAATCAGATCGATAAGGGGAATGTCAATTTTGGACAAAATCGGCGGAACCGTTGTTCACACAGGCGGACGGACGGACAGGCACATTTTGCAGTCAATAGATTTTCCGGTAACAACAACCCACAAAACATGGATTCTGGCTGCACCACGTTTTAGCGGATATTTTTTATAAATTTATCAACTGGATTTATCCACTTTTTGTAACCAGGGCCCTGTAATTAAAGTTTTTTTGACGAAAATTCGTCTTTTTTCGCGCAGCATTACATAACTTTCTCTCTACTGCGTAATACAAGCGGTACCGAGAAAGTAAATATATACTCACATTTCTCAAGCAAATACATTTGTTTTTTCATTTCAAGTTTGGATAAGGACAAAAGTTGTTTACACACAGGCGACCAAATTAATTCAAATTTGGCGCCTACTAAAGAAAAACAAGTATAACCATTCTTTGGGATGAATTAACAGCAAAGGGCGTACATTTCGAACGTCGCGCGCCTCCCTAGACGGCACAAGAGACCGCGAGCTAACAAATTTTCCATTGTCGACTTTCATATTTTATTTTATTTATTTTACGTCAAAAACAGTTAAAAACTATGTGTGACGTGCTATGGAGGAAATAAATTCTGTGCACGTTTTCAAAAACTCTGTGATCTCTTCCATAAGCCATATACTACTTGAATTTTGAATACAGAAAGAAAATGAGCGTTTTTTTTTTTGCAAGGACTGTTAACAAAAATATTCGCTCCAATGTAATAAAATCTATTTTTAAGGGCAAATAAACAATTAATTTGGGCTCTTATCCCTCATCATATCTTTCGTCAAGGAATAATACTTCCTGACGCGACAACATGGAGAACGGTAATTTGAATAACTATATTTCCCAATGAATTATAGAAGTGCACAGATAATGAAGTTACATTTATGTCCAGAAGCAAAACAAGGGGCCTTCTCAGCATTTGCTCGAAAAATCAGGGAAACTGGGCGAAAATCCTGACCGAGATGGGGGTCATTGACGCAGAAGCCGCAGTACAATACTTGTTACAGGTTGTTCAGAATTATACAGTACCAATGGTAAATAACACATTAAACATCACTGTTAAAATTAGTTACTTTCCTCGTGGTGCTCAGTATAGTCTCTAATTCTATAGAAACAGTTACGCAGCAGAAACGATTTTACTTGAGATTTAAACTTTTCTATCGAATTTAATCGTTTAATATCATCTGGTAAAGTGTAGTAAAATAATGTACATGTATTCCATATGAATGTTTTGTAATGAGCTGTTGATACTGCCACCTGATGAATATGATTTCTACGTCGAGTGTTATAGTAATAGACCGGCATTTTCTGAAAATATATTCCCGCCCTTTAGCAAGTCATTTTTGACAAAAAGTACTAATTCGTAAATCAAGAGACAATGTAATGGTAAAATTCCTAGATTAATGAAGAGAGGCTTACAAGAATCACGTGGGCGGGATTTGGTCATTATTCGTACAATTCGTTTTTGTAATCTAAAAGTCTAGGAGCTATAAGATGTATTTCCCCAGAACATTATGCCATATCTCTGTCAGGAATGAACATTCGCGAAATATACACAACGAGCAGTATGAAGGCTGACTGAATTTGAAAGAATTCTGAACGCGTAGCATAAGGAGCTTAATTTTGTGTTCAATTCGTTTAAATGGACATTCCTTTTGAGGTTTGACTGAATTAAAAGACCTAAAATTTTTCTTGCCTTAACATCAGTCAATGGTACACCGTTCATTTTCAATGGAGCACAGAATTGTTTATTTGAAATGGAAAACCGCATTAAAACCGTTTTGTTTTCATTTACTATTAATTTGTAATTTCGAAACCAATTTGAAACATCAGATATTGTACTATTTACGGTTTTTTATTGCAAAGAATGTTCGTATCATCCGCAAAGAGAACCGTTCTTCCGTTTCGAATCGTCGGGAACATATCGTTTACGTATAGGAGGAAGAGAATAGGGCCTAAAATCCATCCTCGAGGGACTTCACGTGCAATTGGCAAAGAATCGGAAAGGTGTGTACATCATGTTCCGTTATTCCAGTAAGGTATTTCTACTCTCTGAGATCGTTGTTTAAGATACGAACATAACCAATCTAGAGCAATACCATGGATTTCATATGAAGGTAATTTTGAAAGTAAAATGTCATGATCAATGACGTCAAAATCTTTAGAAAGACCTAAAAACAATCCAATAGGTGCTTCGTTTTGATCTAATGATGAGGCGACATCTTTAAGGAAAGAGAATATGGCTGTTTCCGTAGATTTTTATTTCCTAAATCCATGTTGGCAATCTGGAAGCGCTTCGTGTTTACTGAGAAAAGTTTCCATTCGTACGTAAAAAAGTCTCTCTAAAATGGTTGAAAAAAAAACTGATAGAAGAGAAATGGGCCGATGATTTTGAATTTAATTTTTGTTGCCTCTTTTGAAGAGCGGCTTAATCTTAGCAGTTTTGAAAATATCTGGAAAAGTTCCGGTGCATATGGATGCATTAAATCTGTGAGTTAAATGGTGTATAATGGAAGGCGCACAGAGTTTTAACAAACAAACCCGGAAACTCATCTAAACCGGCCGAATATTTATTTTTTAGTTTACCGATTATTTTGAGAATTTCATAGGAAGAAGTTTCAGAAACGAACATCGCGTTTAAAATTTTTGGGGAAATGTCTGATACTGAATTTTGTGGCTGAAGACCCTTAGTGATATCGGCAGAAATTCTCGAAAAGTATTGGTTAAAGAGAAGAGGCACTGTTGCCGGGTCCGTCACATTTCTATCGTAATATTTTAAAACAACACTCCCTGTAAGGTTTCTAGTTGATTTGGTCGTATTTTTTATTATATTCCACATTACTTTTGTTTTGTTAGGTGAGTTCAAAATATCCTGATCGTGTTTCATGATTTTAGCCTGCCTTATGCCTTTTTTTTTTAACAATGATTCGTATTTTTTAAAGTAGAAGAGGAAATCCTGAGATACGTTATGATGTTTAGAAATGAAAGAAAGAATTCGCTTGTTTTTACAGGATGTCCCTTGTGTTATCCAAGAATTGCTTTTCTGTGAAATAGTTATTTTCTCTTTTGAAGAGGAAAGCAAGTGTTAAAAATGAAATGAAAACTATGAAGAAAAAAAAATTATATTTATCGTTTGTATCAACAGTATTATAAACCGTAGAAATATATTATAAATCATACAAATTGGCTTCTTCTCGCTAAGACGCGCTTTGCTTCAACTAGCTACGAGTATAATATGTATAACAAATTTAATTTGAAGAAAAAAGCTCTTTGACTTCGTAATTGTAGAATGACGCCTAAAAATTCAAACTTTTCCAATTCTCGAAAATTCAAAGTTTACCGTGAAAATCGGACCTATTCCACTTTTATAAGTGTATATTACTCTATTCTTACAAGGAAATTGAACGAAAAATTTGGAGCTGTTTTTAAGAAAATTTTGAAAATGTGCCAGGGGCTACACGTGAAGTGCCCCCAAATTTTAAAGAATGTTTTTCAAAATCTCAAAGTTCCGACTCGAGTCAGATCGACCGGGGAATATTCATTTTGAAAAAAAAATCCTACGTATGGTTTATGCACTAGAAGTGTTCACAGACGGACAGACGTTTTGCCATCAATTGATTTTTCGGTATCAAGGACCCACAAAACAGGTATTCTGGCTACACCAAGTGTTAAGAGGATATATTTTTCTAAATTTACAAATGGATATATCCTCTTGTTTGTTATCAGGGTTCGGCTATTATTTTTTCTGCCGAAAATTCGCCTTTTTTTCAACAGCATTACAAAACTTTCTTTATACTTCGTATATTACTCCGTACGTACATACGTATGCGAGAAAGTTAAAAGGACAACGAAAGACGGAATCGGCAATGTTGAAGCAATGGGACGCGCGTGAAGTCGAGATAATCGTACTTGGCCAGGTTAAATGTCCACACTCGTTTGACGTCACATCCGGGCGCTGGCTGTCTTACAACCAGATGCAAAAGAGAGCATTCGACAGGCAATCTTTGATTTCAAAGCTCGATTATTGAGTGAAATAAAATCAAAAAGATAATTCTAACATATTACAAAACAAGTATTTTGCGATTACCTGGAAATTGTCCAACCATGTAACCTAAGCACGAGCCACCACTGCTAGATTCCGAAAAATTTGTTTACGACAAAAACGTGCCTGTCTACCTGGCAGTCTATGAACTATCCTTGCGCCTAAACCATAGGTAGGATTCTAACCAAAATTAATATTCCTTGATCGATTTAGCTGATGTTACGGACCGCATGAATTTTTAAATTGATATTTTGATTTTTGGAGGTACTTTACATTAGGCGTCAACATTTCATTTTTTCCAGAAATGTGAGTTCAAATGTTTGGTTTAACGTTTTTCTCTTATAGAGCAAATACTTTACAAAATGAATAGGGCTTGATTTTCCTTGAACTCGCAGAATTTCCGAAAATCGTAAAAGTAATTTTATTTCGGCCACTTCCTACAAATACAAAATTGAAGATGGATATTTTTTCATGAAATCCGTCCTTAAAAATTAAATAAAAAATGTGTAGTATTTTCGTAATTCTGAGCGAAATAATGCCAAAAAATACATAAACAAGAATTTCTAACAACTGCACACTTATTATTGCTTTTACTCGAACTCGTCCAATTTTCATTAAAACCACTGACTTTTCAAAAATTTCACATGCACTACTTTCTTTTTAAGCGTCAGCAACTTTCTTATTTATTGTTGTTAAGTTCATTGCCGCTAAACCTAAGTAACCGAATTCGAATCCTTGCGTGAGCAAAAAAAGAAAATATTTAAAAAAATGCGGCTTCAAAATCTTTTTTTAGTGGACTGAAGTAAAATTTTAAAATTATGTACGCGTGAGAAAGAACGTAGACCTCTGCAGCACCACTATTTACACTTTAATATTGAAGCTAAATTGATTAAATAGGGATTCCGGGCGCGTCAGGCGCGGAGGTCATTAGTTTCGTAAGTGTAGTGCATGATTTTATCGCGGGAGGGGGCGGTGATCTTCCCCAGTTCCATTACGAGAACCGGCGCCGCCCTACGCGCTTGGCTTGTAGGGTTTTCTCAACCAGGTATCTCCCATCACCGGGACACCGCCCCGATGTGGAGTTTTTGAGACTATATTTCAAAAACTTTTAGGCATGATGTCTGGAATTAAAAAAAGTTCAGCCTTATTTTACGAAGTTAAAATTATTTCTTTTTCATATTTCTGTTAACCAACGCGAAACACATGAAAGTGTCTCGAGAAATTTTCAGCTAGTCGATGGTAGGAGAGTTTCAGAGGTAATGGACCATATGAAGAAGAGAGATTGGTCCCGAGCTGGGTCTAAGGAATGGCACGCGGACTGGTTGGGGAAGGGAGGACCGCGGGCGGTTCGTTGTTCAGAGTGATGCTCCGACATTCGCCGGGAACTGATGAGAAGAAACCATCCCGATCGGACACCCGACGTCTACAATTTTCTTCCAGGCAGTGGTCGTCTACGATCCAGCTATTTCCATGGTGAGGAAAATCCTCATACTGACGGCACTCGACTCTGGTCTGAGGATAAAATTCTTCATTCATAAAGTCATATTCCACGAAATGACCCGTTTATCCTTGTTTACACAGCTTTACCCACAATGTCTGGCAAACGTGCGAATTACGTAAACAGCCACTCCCAACATTGGCCACAATTCATTCTTTATCAGTAAGGTTTAGCCCTGACAATTTTTCTGAACAATATTGAACACTGTTTCTAAACAGTTGAGAAACATTGTTTCGGAACAATCTATACACAGTGTTGCGTGTGCAGACTTTCGTAATTGTTTCGTCATTTCTCAAGTTATCTCCAGTGATGTTAATACAAGAAATAATGCGGCCAATTTATTTCTTTTACTTATCAGTCGAAAGAATGAAGAAAAAAAAGGGGGGGCTGTGGTTACGGAAAACACTAATGGAAAGCATCAGTTATGGTAATGATCTTTTGATAAATCTAAAATTTGAAAACGGAGGTTTTAGAAATTTTACTTGGTTGTCATCATGTTATTTCGAAAACTTATTGCTTACAATTGAAGGAAAAAAATACATTTACACAATCAATTCTTCAATCTGTTAGCTTAGCTTATACACTTCGATTTCTTGCCAAGTGATTCGCTGGACTAGAGTTTGACACAGAAATGACATCACCTACGTTGGAGATGTATCTAACAAATAACGGACGGGAATGTTAAAACACAATCAATATGTATGCATGTGCGCTGATCAACCATCACTATCAAAGATACGATGGTCTTCGAAATGTAGAATTTAGAAAATCTTGATAAATTTTAATAACTGTTTTTTTTCCCACAATTTTCTCATACAGCGTACATCGCCACTTTACAGAATTGTTTAGTTATACAATGTATACAATAATATACCGACAAAATAAGGAGGATGACCCCACTGGGCTCCTCCAGTGAACACTATGCGTTTTGAATAGTTTCTCCTTACGTACAAATCGATTTTCGGGTACAAAATTGCAAGTACCTCCTCTCCCCCTGCAATAATCAACAAAGCATCATTGGACCAGCACTATAGGCCTTACTCCTGACATGTGTGCGTCGTCACTGCTGAAAAGATTTTACTACCACTTTTCGAGATCATAATGTTGACGCGATTCCAATACTTTTCTTCCTAGCACTACAGTTTAGAAAGGAAAAGTAAAAAGTTAAAATGTTTGAGGGGGAAATACATTCGTAAAACAATCACCCTGCTCCTGCCCGCCCAACGGTTTGGACGGAGGAAAATGATAATTTAAATTGGAGCCCCCTTTGTTTATTGCAGCTTCCAATTCTGCGAGGAAAAACACTACCATTTATCCAAAACTTTTGTAACACTTTCGTAACATTTGTCCGAAACGTTTCTTTCGATTCGGAAATCATAAGCGGACGAAATGCTACGGATGGAATTTTTACTTTTTCACGTACTACTTAAGTATAGAGAATGCATTGTAACAACGCCGCGAATAACGGTTAATTTTTCGACAGAAAAACTCATAATATGGGACCCTGAAATAAAAAAAAATTGATATATTTTGTTCATTTAAATATCTTATTCAATGGAAAAATATATACATGAGGGATTTTCTATTCCCAGAAACAACGATTTCTATAGAACAATTAAACTAAATCATACATCGGTTAATATTAATCTGTATTCCATTCGTACGACTGAGTGCTTATCACCTAGTACTTCTTCAGTGAAGGATTTGATGTTGATATTTTCGATGAATTTTGAACGCATGTAGCAAGCCAGAGAGGTCTGGGAAGAGGCCGAGAACAAATCACGACCGTCTTATCTGAAGTGCGAATACGGTAGACATCCGTCAAAAGTTGACAGTTTCGAGAAGCTTTGCGTCATTTCTTTCGTTGCTACACAAGAATATGAAATGCACCAGAGACGTCAACAAACATCGGAAGAATCTACGCAGGACCTAACTAGACGCGCACGTACAGAGCAACTGACTACAGCACTCCCATGACAAATTCTGGAATATGTGAAACAACAAGACCATTATATGGCAATAATTTTTGCTAGCTGTTAATGAAATGTTTAGATGGTGGCCCTGACAGCGTCCTTATAACTGCAAATTATCAATTATAAAGAAGCAATCGTTTCTCTACCATCACTTCGTAAAATGTATGAGTCGTGTGCCCCCAAAAACATGTTTACCAAGAATACCAGTTCGAATTCCGCGTAAAACATTGATGCTTTCAGTTGTGTTATAAAACATGGTGTGCATTCCCAATATATAATGTATCATATCACCACTGAACCCAAATCCTTGCCCGGTAAAATTGAGTGTTGTGATCACTGATCGACGTAATATGGGCCTAGCGTCAGCATCAGCTACAAGTAGTCAGGCTCTCTTCCTCTAAAGGAGGGCACAACCCCGATGGACTCCCGAGCCGAGAATAAAGGACGTAGTTTATGAATGAGGGCTTACGAGCGAAATCGGTGCAAAGGATGGGGAGACTGGTATGTAACCAGGTGGATACACCCGGAGATCAGGATACTGCCGGGAGGGGGCAAAATATACTTGTTTATATTCATGAACGTGAAAAGGGACGAAAACAGGAATAACATGCTATTCCAAGAAGAAGAAGAAGAAGAATGTAAATACGGTATGGCTACGCTCGCCAACACTCAGTGGAGAGTACGAACTCGAAGCTTTCCCTGGGAAGCGCGGAGCTCGCAGATGACGGCGGCGGCGGCGGCGGCGGCGGCGGCGGCGGGGGCGGTGGCACGCCTGCGCGCGAGAATCACTGGCGAGCGGCCACACCCGTGGCGTAGCCGCGCCCTTTGCGCCCACGCGTCACGCCACGCCACGCCACGCCACACGCCGCCTCCGCTCCGCGCCCCACCGGACGGATTCCAGGAAGCGCATCCCGCACGCACGCGAGAAACGTGGATATGAGGAAAATCCTTGAGATCAAACCGCGATTGGCTGTCTGGTATTGAATAATTCTTTTGTGTCACACACGCACCGAGTTTCTTAAAACATGCATTGTGATTAACGAAAGAAAGTAAAACGTTGAGACGGGAGGCTTATAGTTGATGTATATACTCAGATGTAAACATCGCTGCAGTTCAAGGTCACGAGCTGGAAGGAGAGGGGGATATTTCCTAACGAAGCTCCCGATTGGAAGACAATGTTTCCCTCTCCATTCAGCTCGTGACCTTGATGTACAGCTATGTTTAAACCGCAGTATAATAGAAGAGGCTGATTAGTTTCCATCTCCCTAAAAGTACAAAGGTTAAAATGTAAAAACAAGTTGTCGTAAAATAACAATGAAAATCAAATCCTCATCCCCCCCGCTTCCTCGACGGTAGAAATATTGGATTATATGCTTGTCTCGTAATCGTCTCGTTTTAAAATTAGATGTTAACTGAAATGAAGGAGCAGCAGAAGTACGCAAGCTCACTGAGTTTATAGTTTTCAAATGTAGTAAATATTATACATACATACATACATACATACATACATACATACATACATATATATATATATATATATATATATATATATATATATATATATATATATATATATATAGTTATAATTGTTTTCCAACTTTTTTTAAAAAAAGGTAAGCTTCTATATGTATATTAAAATGGAAAAATGATTCAACTGTAATATTTTAAGAATGTGCATTTGTAAATCAGATGTCTGAAGATGGCTAGAAGGTTTAGGCGAAACGTCACGTCACCCAAAACTACAATGTAAATAAAATTTAATCACAATGAAGCACAATAATAAATACATCTGAAAGTCTAAAATTTGAAGTGAAACTTTTTTTAAAAATTAATGAACTATAGGCTTTCATCAAAGAACAAAGAAATAAGAATAGTTTGTTTTGCCAAGGGTGTATTGTATTGTTATAAATTACAAGGCGACATGCAAAACAAGTGACGGAGGATAAGAGGGCTGCACTATCCAATATCTTTGGGTTGTATTTATGTTTCAGTACAATGGACATTTTAATAAATATTTACCTTAGATCAATAATGAATACCCATTGCCATGTGAACGAATAAAATGTTTACTAGTTATAGATATTCCAGAAGTTAAGAAGGACATACTATCCTGAGCTGAGCAAGACGAACTCATAAGTTTGTAACAAAAGAGTTACTGTACATTTATAAGACTGTTGTTAATGTTCAATTGTTAAAATAATTAATATAACATAGAAGTCCTTGAGTGTTGTTTAAATTAAAACGTGACGAAAGCACTTCAAGGGTATTGAGGAAAAAGATATATTATAGGCTTAATATGGAAATGCAAAACTAGGGAAGAGATTAGCATGCGAGAGAATGAATATAGGAAGGGTTTAACATGCGAGAGTTCTCGCATGGGTACGCTAGTAATTTCACAAAAACTTGTCTCTATTACTTCGAAGATAGCTTCCAAAAGAAACAAAAATTGAGAAGCCCAAAATGCTGTATTATTAGAGATAATAATCCGAAAGTGCACAAATCTTACTGTTCAGTTTCACTTCATTCGAACAAGAAATGGGTCAACATTGCATCTACGTTAAGACATTATTTCATTCTACTAATGGACGAAGTCAAGACACAAGCACGAATTAACTTGTCATTAGATGACAGCAAATATCAAGCAATAGTTGTTGTTGTTGTTGCTATTATTATTATTATTATTATTATTATTAATATTATTATTATTAAACCAAAATAGGTAGGAATGTCGCGATGTGCACATATTGTATTTCTTCCTATAGTACATCAAACATTTTTTAAACTGTTTTTGACGTCGCATAAATAAATAGTTACAAAAAAATAGGAACACATCCAATATCAATTCCCATCTTAGTATTGCCGTATCCAGCTAAGCTTTGTCAACAGCTTACTTTGTTTAATCGAACATATGGATGACACATAAAAATATGCATTTCCAGAGAAGTTGGTTTTAATTTACTGAAATATAATGAATCAACGTCAAATGTTTCTTTTTTTTATTTGGGGTAGCTTGGGTAAATCTTTGGACTTCACATAATCGCATTTTTGCCTCTTTTTGCGTAATTTATGACTCGCAACAAATAGTAAGAAAGTTTATGTGGCATATAGGGGAGAAATATAATATGCAAACGTTTTCTTGAGCTCTAGAATCCCAACTTCTTTCACTATGTAGAGTTAAATTATGGATAAAGGTACCAACAATAAATCTAGTTGGTTTCACTTAAAAGCGAGAAATTTTCGCTATGGAGTAGTGGTGGTACCAGCATTACATTGATATTGAAACTCCACGAGGCAGAATCCCGAAGACTCCGGACACGAAATCGTATTAGCATCGACAAACTACAAATTAGATTTTATTATTTTGCAAACAAAATAACAATCCCCCTTTGCCCTACTCCTTCCACAACAAACAAAAGGAAAACTCAACAAAACTTGGACATAGTTAAGCTTCTTAATAATCCAAGCTCCAATTTATATGTTCATGTGATTGCAAAAATGAATGAAATTGCAACGTTTTTCAAACTTGTAGACCGCTTCTGAGGCAATGATCTCCAATTCGATCACATTTTTCATCCAGTTTCTCTCGATCCGTAGAGGAAATGCTAAATAGCCCTTTGTTTTGCTTCCGGACAATAAATTGAGCACTATCTGCCCACGTTTTCGTGAGCCTGTGAGGTGTTGATGGAGAATATTGTAGTTTACTTAACAAGGGCGCGAAACAGGGGATTCGCACACGAGTCGAGTTTGTTGTCCGAGCGTAGCGAGGACGACAAAGAGATGAGTGCGGTAATGATCTTGCGCCCGTGTTGCGTTCACGCGTGTATACTATTTTTTAACACGCTTTGAGCGAAACGCAAAGCGTCAGTAAAGGAATGTAAATCAAATATGAAATAACTAGAAATACTTTACGTGAAAAATGTAAATGGATTCCAGTCAGTGTCGTAACACTATTGTTTGTAAATAATAAGTAAAGACGTCATCAAGACGAACGACTATTGCGAATCGATACAGATGTTTCTCAAACGCTTTGCGATGTTTCGCACACGTTGAAACAAATTGTTTCGCACACGGAAAAGAAGCACGAGAAACCGCGTTGCGCGCATGGCGAGTTAAAAAAGTCATTTTATAAAGAGTGCTCACAAATATACGTTTTCGAGGCTCTCATATTAACGAGCCAATTTCTTAACGTGAGACACTCTAAGGGAGAGCTAAAAGCTATTTCAATTGGCAATGCAAGTAGTTTTTATTACTCAGGAGCGAATATTTCTTGTGATCATAGTATGCCAAAAACGCTCACTGAAATTTTTAGTCAGAATTTAACATACTATATGTAAGGGTGAGGTAGAGATTTTGGTCCTCACGAAAACGTGAACAAATTGGATTTCACCACCACACGTAACACAATTTTTAACGTTTTTAGAGGTTAAAAAGATAGCGATATATAATGTTGCGTTTAAGTATGTTTGTATCTTACGTTTTATTTTCGAATTTTTATGATAACTGCTTTATGCTTATTCCCATTGGTCATAAACTATTATGGTATTATGGCGAGTAGTGGTAATAAAAAATGGAATTCAAAATATATTTACCTGTGTGAAAAATATGATCGTCGGAAATGTCAATTCGCAGGATACTTAACAACTAGTTGAATGTGTTCGCGCCGACGCACAGTGGTCTATTTTGCTCATTTACGGGGACATTTGCCTTGAAACCAAAGTTGTTGAAACCTCAATGCATCGATTCAGGAGTGTGAACAGAAGCTTGAATTGTTCGAAAAAGTATGAATAGACCATATTCTATGAAGCGTAGAGCGATAAGGATTCATGAGACGAAGCGAAAGACAGAGCGCGCTCAGTCTTGTTTGGAGGTCGATCGGTAGGCTGTGTTCGAGGTGTCCTAGTACGTGCGTGTTATATTCCAGTGAGAAAATTTTTATCCCATCATGTAATCTGGTTCTTCAGGTACGTTATATATTAATTTTAATACGTGTTTATCGTTTTAGGAGTATTAAATTTATTTTATTAAAAAACGGGGGAAAAATTAAGGTGTATAATTCTTAGTCGAAATTCATTGGAGTAGAACAAAAAAGGATCTCATTGTAACATGATCAATTTTTTATATGATGTAGAGTATTTATCTACCTTTAAAACGAGACTAATTTTAATGTGCGGAGATTTACGGAAATTGTGTTATTTAGTTTTATTTGTCAGTAGGTGCGCGACTGGGAGTGACGCGTCTGGAATTGTTTGGATTTCTTTCGCACGAAGGTCTTCTGTCTCAGGCAAATAAAACTCATGAGAGAAAGAAGGTAGATGATTTGATAATGTCGAGAGTGCAGAATGTTCCAGAAGACGATATTATCAATAAAATTAGATTTTTTACTATCTCAATTGTAAATCGCTGGAAAGCAAGCGGAAGGAAACATTTTTGAAACAAAATAAAGACTGGTTAGAAGAAGAAATGATCTTTTTTCAACATGATATACGACCACGAATATCCACGACACATCATCAAAGAGAATTTGATACGTTGAGCACCAGAACAAAGAGAAGGCGCACAAGGAAATTGGTTGAGGGCCACAGTCACTAGCTTTTGCGACACAGTCTTCAGAAAACAAGGCAAACGAAATGTTGCTCATGTCATAAAAAAGGCTACAATTTCAAGCCCTCGTTCGTTGAGGACAATGAAAAAAATAAATATGCAAAAGAAAAATGTTGACCCTTACACTCCAGAAGAAGCCCTGGCTCTGATTATAGACGCCAAATTGAGTAAAGCACAATATATTCAGATAAGAAAAGGTGCAAAAGAGAGAAATTATGATATATATCCGGCCTACAACAAAGTACTGAAAGTTAAAGAGCAGTGCTACCCCAAAGACATAGTTATTTCCGAGACAAAAGGCGAGGTTAAATTGCAAAGCCTACTTGACCACACAGCACATCGTTTATCCATAGTTCAACACGAAGTTATCAGCAGAGTTGTGAGCATGAAACTTCCTCTTTCGAAATTATTTACAAATGGGGTTTTGATGGAAGTTCCTGTCATTCAAACTACAAGCAAAAATTTCTTGAAAGCGCACATGCTACAGATTCTGATTTGTTGTTTACGTCAATTGTTCCCTTAAAAATGACAGCAAAAACCGAAAATTTGGAAAAAATCATTTGACTGAATCCACGTTCTTCTTCTACACGATTCTGCATGCCAATTAAATGTCAGTTTATTAAAGAAACCCATGATGTCATTACTCAGGAGAGTGAATACATTGAAAATCAAGTATTAGCATTAAAGCCAACAAGTATCACAACCAATGGAAAAGAAATGGATGTGCATCACAAATTATTGAAGACCATGTTGGATGGAAAAATAGCTAATGTCCTGGCAGGAAATTCATCAACCCAGAGTTGCTACATTTGCAATGCGAGGCCAAATGAGATGAACAATATACATGCTGTTGTGCGAAGACCGTGCAACACATGCACATTTTTATATGGATTGTCCATTTTACATGCACACATTCGATTCTTTGAATGCATTTTACACATATCATACAGATTACGTTTTAAAACTTGGCAAGTTCGAGGGCGCGAAAGCAAAGCTGCAGAACAAAAAGCTAAAGTTATCTCAAAATTTTGACAAGAAACTGGACTACTTGTGGATGTTGTCAAGCAGGATACGGGGCTTACGAATAATGGAAATACAGCAAGAAGATTTTTCAAGGATCCAAAAAAAGCAGCAGAAATCACTGGGATTAACGAAATATTAATATTACGATTTTCAGTGATTTTACAAGCCATTTCCTGCGGTTATGAGTTGAACACTGAAGAATTTAGAAAGTATGCTCACGAAACAGCAGAACTATTAGTGGAACAGTATGGGTAGTTCAAAATGCCAGCGAGTGTCCACAAAATTCTAATTCACGGTGCTGACGTCATGGACACACTTTTGCTTCCTATAGGACAATTAAGCGAGGAAGCATTAGAAGCATGACATAAAGAATGTCGCTTCTTTCGCGAGCACAATACTCGCAAAAATATCAACGAAACTTCGAAGACCTTCTCCAGGCTCTCTTGATATCTTCTGATCCAGTGATATCTAGCATCAGAAATTTACCTAAAAGAAAAATAAATCAATTGCCACAGCAAGTCATCAATCTCTTAAAAGTCTCTTCACCAGAATTGTCAAGAGTTCACCAGCATTCAGATGATTCATTCCAAAGCCAGAATGAAGAAGACTTGGGAGATTCTTCAGGCTGTGATTTTGATATATAAATCGTTTGGGTATGTATTTATCATTTATTTTCTTTCGTAAAATACAGGTTCTACTCTTTACAATTCGTTTAATTATAGAATATATGTATATCCTTGTTTGTACGCAATAATACGCAGAAAAACGATTGGAATATATTTTGCATATTATAGAACAGCAGTTAAGAGTGATAAAGGTTTCAAAATTATATAAAATTAACAAAAAAATTATTATACAGTTGATTTCAGTCCAAATGAGCAATGTCCCCCTAAATATTGAAAATAGACCACTGTGCGACGCTGTAAATTGTATTATATGTATTTTCATGGGTTGGAAATTTCTAAATGTCATACACAACTTTGTTCAAAAAAGTTCTAACAGCATCTGTGATTGTGCATACTAATGAATCGTAATAGCTGATGTAATACTCCCGTTCAAAAACTAACACCCAAGAACCTTGTATATTTCATCCATACGGGATCTAAACTAGAATTTCAAAATTGGAATCGCTGTAAAAAAATACTTGCAAGTATGTATGATATGAATAGTTAGAATTTAATACCGGAACGTTTTGCTCGCTGTTTTGCTAATATGCCCACAAAAGCACATAAAAATTAAAACTTCAAGCTGTTCTTCACCGTTATCTAATCCTAATAAAAGATCATTTTCAATTAGTTCCGAAAACTCTGTCGCAAAATCTTCTACAACTACATTTGATTCTCCTCAGGGATATGTTTAACTCTTACAAATGTTTGTCCCCTAATTTTTGAAGAGATTAAATGTCCACGATCTCAGTCTAATTTGTGTTCACTTCTATTTCTGCAATTAATCTATTAATCGTTTTGTAGGCAAATCTATATAAACAATAAAAAGCGACTGTTTTGTATGTTTATGGGAATGAGGTGTTAGTTATGTTTAATAATATGTCGTTAGTCACATTTATTTGAACATCGGTATTTGCAAGCTTAAGAACATAAATGTGAGAAGACGGACATAATGTAAATGTTCTTTCATTCTCTAGCATTACAGTTCTGATACTCTCCGCATTCACTTGAAGTTCTTCAAATTTAATAAGTTGCAAGATAATACTATATAACTTCAAATTTAATAAGTTGCAAGATAGTACTGTAGGTTTTTGCAAATTTATGATTAAAAACATGGTAATACGGTTGAAACACTGTACTTCATATGAATACCTTCAAAGCAGCATCACTAATTGACAGTTCTGTCGCGCGATTCAGTTGTTGTACAACATTGTTGCCGTCCTTGAAGAAAATTCGAGGAGCGAAAATTGCCTCTGGATATTGATGCTTAATCAACGCCATAGGCAGCGTTGGTTTGATTCGCGATCTACCCATTAAAACATATTTTTGGAAATTTCTTAGAATCTTCTGGTCGGATCCGAAAACAAGTTATACTTTTCCCACCAGGAGACCGACACATGTCGAAGGAAACCTCGTTATGTCTCGATTGGTGGACGGGAAGTGAGCAACGATGTTACTCAAATACTATAAAGAGATTAATAAAACACAAAAAGAATTTAAGATTATAATGAACTACCAAAATACGCACAAACATAAGCACGTATTGTGGGGCCCTACACACGAGCATTACGTTGACGCTTGATAAGCAATGCGCTTCGTAGAATAACACTGTACCTTATACGAAACGGCATAGGAGCGCTTTGGTTGTTCCGCATAAGCTACAGTGTTAATCTACGACGGGCCTTACCTATCGAGCGTCAACCTAACGCTCGTGTGACATAGGCCTGAATTGACTGCTTGGCTTCAAAGTTTATCGAATTTCATTCTATGGTAGCAACGTGTTATGTAGAATAGCAACGCCAATTAAAGTGCTTAGTACATTACCTCTCTTGCGCCATCGACGGCTTGCCAGAAGTTATGGTTGACATTGCAGACGTCACAGTATGAAACATTCGGATATGGATGTACGAAATACCTACATCTAGTTTTAAAAAATCAGATGACTAAAACACCATGTGATGAGTCAACTAACGAATTACAGGAAGGCGGTGGTCATGTTTTACAAGGACACAAATTTCCATGTTCTCGCTGAGAACAAAATTGATGTTAAATAATACTCTCACATCTACAAACGTGCCACGATTACTGGATAATACCTTCAACTTTGCAAAGTGAAATCACGTGAGGTACATTCTCGTTCCCAACAATGGCGATTTTCCGCAAAATTGGAACTTTGCAGAATAATCACGGCGCGAAAAATGTAGTTGATGCTTCATTTTTTCACATCGGACACGAGATTAGAAGATTACTACTACTAGTATTAATCTTCTATCTCGTACCTTAGCAACGCTGTCTCGTACACACAATCACAAAATGCCAACGAGATGGAATATAGAAATTACGAGACTGTGTTATTCTAAGTCGCTGCAAACTACATAGAGTCTGGTAGCACAGATTATCTGATTGTTCTGAAACTTGTTGGTTATGTTCTTATATGAAGTATGGTGAATTATTTTGTACTGTAGTTTTGTGAAATGAGTAACTTCACAATTATTCAGAAGAAACATTGCTTGACAACAAAATCAGCATCTCAGAAAAATGTTTTTACCAAAAGTAATAGATACGAAAAATTACTTTTCACTATTATAATCATGATCAAATGGTACAAGTTTACTAAATGGAAATCAATTTATACCAAAATATGTAACTGAGTAAAAGTAAATAAAAATTGCCAAAGAAAATAAAATATTTTATTTTATGTTAGAAATAAGAGAACGCTGAGACAAATATTCAGTTTAAAGTAATCAAACATGTAAAAATATGCAGTTCTATTCCACTGTTACTGACTAGGGCTTTCTGAATTAAATTTACTGTTTTGCGCAAGACCTTGTCCATAAGAATAAAAGTTGTTAAAAAACTTACCGAAGCATACCGCTTCCAAAACGGATAGTCTTCTAAAATAACTTTATCTGCTTTCACGGCACACCATCATAGTACGTGCTTTCCACTTAAAATGCCATGAAGCAGCAGCTGCACCACAGCAGACTTCTATCACAATTTTATATGCTTTAATCGGCGACCATTATAAACGCTGTTTACTAGTGGAACACAGTTCATTAGTTGGTAATAGCTCGCAACCCTTATAGTGAGTTACAGACGACAATGTGCCCAATTGAACAGTGAAAACTTTCATTATTGGAATAACAATCACAAATATTTTGTATTATTTAAATAATGAAATACTATATTTCCATTTTTTGTAGACGGTACAATAACATTCTCCATTAGCACAGTAGATAGTATCACCAATGAATTAAGTGATTTACTGAAATTTTGAAGGAAACGGAAAAGATAAAATCAATGGCTGAACTCTGTACAGATTACCTAATGATGAGTTGTGCCAACAAATTCCATTCAAATAACTAATGCAAGTAGTGAGACTGTGGCGTAATGTATAGAAGGAATGCTTCTTTCTGCACGCCATGCCTACAGTAAAATTCATATTTCGGCAGAAGCTGGGCAGGAAAACTTTTTGAAGTACACTTCTTCAGTCTCTTTACTCCATGATCGCACACGTAAACTATGAAAATTAGAGTAAATGAATATTTTAATGTTTTGAATTTTAATGATTTGCCCAAATATAACAATTAGATTCCAATATTTTTTCTGATACACAATGATGTCGAAATTCCTTCATACTTCAAAATTCCTCATGAGGAGCCTCTATATTTTGTTGGCATTAAAAAAAATAAACTATGTGGGAAAAGGTTGCGTAATTTGGAACTTCTTTTTATTTTCATGTTTTTAATAAAGATTTATTGAAAGGTGGTATGTTCGTTAGATCGATCAAGGTGAAGTACCTCCCTAAATTACTTTAAATGAAAGCAAAATCTCTGTTCTTCAAGATGATACGAAAAAAATTGGTCCTTACCAGCCTATTTTGTTAAGAAAAGAAGTTTAAATTAGTACAGGCTTTTATGTCAAAACTTCCACGATTTTTCAAGCGATTAAATAAGTTATTCGGTGAAAGAACTTTTTTCTTTTATTCAATAAGTGGTAATTCTTTTTAAGGAATCAATGGTATTAAATGGAGCATATCTCACCGAGCATTCTGAGGAGTAATTGATTAACAAACAGCTGCGAAAATCATCTCAACCGGAAGTGCTGACCCACGGCCTACGAATTAAGCTGTACAAATCATGCTATTGTAACCACTGTTTCTCTTGGGGTACGAGATAAAATCACTCTAACTTAAAATTATGTACCACACACAAAAACAAACTGACGATAATTCACTTTCAATGTGTTTCACACTAATAGCCAACGCAGAAAAGTACGGGCGCCAAAGATAACGTATCATATATTAGGTATTGCCAACTTATGAAAATGAACTAGAGGTGATACTGAATAGTACAGACTTTCTCGTAGCAAATTTTTCTAATTTCCTTGGTGTTGACTGGCTTTAAGGTCTTGCCCTATTCTCTGGCCAGCTACCATCTATCGTTGCCCAAAGCACTTTTTTTTTACATTTTCTCCACTTTTCGGTTTCTTAATATAGAACCGAAATATTACTTTAATAATATTAAAGAACAGTAAAACCTAGTCCTAAATAAAAAAAATTCATTGAAAAATTTTAAGTCGTTTTGAAGAAAATGGCGATTAAGTATTACTATAAATGCTAAAATTGAAGATCTTTTTCACAGGAATCAATAGAATATTCGAAAAACTTCATTTGATGTCATTTAAAGCACTTCCACTCACAAATGTAATGATGTATACAAATCGATGGAAATGTGCATATAAACGGCGTAAGACATAATTTGAAAAAAATAACATTTGTGTAATTTTTGAAAAGAACAAAAGAATACACCAAAATGAACTTTATGTCATATTAAACAGTGACATTACTAGTAGCCGTTGCAAAAGTTTGAAGAAAAAATTTGGAGCCACTTTTTAGAAAATGGCGTTTGAGCGTTTCTGAAAATGGGGAAATTTGAGCTCTGGTCTTCACAGAAAACTATTGAGTTTTCGAGAAACTTTATACGACATTATTTAAAGCACATATACTCGTAAATATAATAATGCGAAGAAATTGCCACTAATGTAAATATTACCGACGTGAGAAAGTAAAAAAAACCTACACTTTTGTAACTTTTGAAAAAAACAAAAGAACAGAGCAATGTGGTGTTTATGTCATCGATTAGGGTACATTTGGCACTATCCCTACAAAAAATCGAAAGAAAAAATTTGGAGCTGTTTTTGAGAAAAGAGTGTTTTTGTTATTTTTTAAAATTGTAAATATTGCACGCACTATTGCGCGAAAAATACTAAAATTTTCATATAAAGCTTAATGATAGAACTGCTTATGGACAACAAATTTCATTTGAAGGAAAAATCTTGATCTTCAATTTTGAAGTTGTAGGAAGACGCCGAAAAATTCAAACATTTGCAATTTTCGAAAATTCAGAGTAAACAGTGAAAATCGGACCAATGCCACTTTTATAAGTGCATTGTACTCTATTCTTACAAGAAATTTAAAGAAAAAATTTGGAGCCATTTTTGAGAAAATGTCCGGGAAGCTCCATGTAAAGTACCCCCAAATTTAAAGGAATGTTTTTCTAAATTTCAAATCTCCAACAAGAGCCAGATCGACAGGGGATTCCTCAATTTTGAAAAGATCGTACGGATGGTTTAGGCGCTAGTAGTGTTGACGGACAGATGGGACAGATAGACAGATGGACGGACGGACGTTTTGGAAAAGGGAAAAAAAAAAAAAAAAAAAAAAAAAAAAAAAAAAAAAAAAAAAAAAACGTTTTCGGTATCATGGGATCTCGAAACCTGTATTTAGGTAGAAATCTCGAAAGCGATTTTCCGCAGCACCACATACCTTTCTCTATTTTACGTATATTTCCCGGTATGTATACGAGAAAGTACCTAGAGGTGCTACAGCATGGCGCAGACTTTCTCGTAGCAAATTTTTCTAATTTCCTTGGTGTGGACTGGTTTTACGATAATGCTCTATTCTCTGGCCAGCTGCCATCTATGCTATCGCCCTAAGGCCATATTTTTGACATTTTCTCAATATTTCGGTTTCCTAATTGTAGAACCGAAATATTACCTCAAGAATATTAAAGAAGAGTAGAACCTTGCCCTAAAAAGAAATTTTCATTAAAAAATTTGGAGCCATTTTTAAAAAAATGGCGATTAAGTATGACTGTAAATGCAAAATTTTAAGCTCTTTTTCGCAGGGATTTAGTGAGTTTTCGAAAAACTTCATTTGAAGCAATTCCACTCACAAATGCAATAATGTATACAAATCAATGGAAAAAGGCATATGAACGGCGTAAGACATATTTCAAAAAAATTACATTTGTGTAATAAAAAAAAAAGAATATACCAAAATGAATTTTACGTAATCTGAAACAGCGTAATTTTCACTATCCGTACACAAGATATGAAGCCATTTTTGAGAAAATGGCGTTTGAGCGTTTCTGAAAAAACGAAATTGTGAGCTCATTTGAACAGAAAACTGTTCAGTTTTCGAGAAACCTTGCGTGACATTATTTAAAGCACATGTACTCATAATTACAATAACGTGAAGAAATCACCTTTTTTGCAAATATTACCGACGTGAGACACAAATGAAAAAAAAATTGTAATTTTTTAAAAAACAAAAGAATAGAGCAATATGGCATTTATGTCATCCTTTAGGGTTTTTTGGCACTATACCTACCAAAAATTCAAAGAAAAAATTTGGAGCTATTTTTGAGAAAATCTTGTTTTTGTAATTTTTTTAAATTGCAAATATTGCACATTCTATTGCCCGAAAACTACTAAAATTTTCAAAAAAAACGTACATGACCTTTATGAAAAAATATTTATGGACAACAAATTTCATTTGAAGGAAAAATCTCTGTCCTCAATCTTGTAGCTGTAGGAAGACGCCGAAAATATTCAAACTTTTGCAATCTTCGGAAATTCAGAGATTACCGCGAAAACCGAACGTATGCCACCTTTATAAATGTATTTTACCCTATTCTTACAAGAAATTTAAAGAGAAAATTTTCAGCCGTTTTTGAGATAATTTTCAAAAATGTCCGAGAAGCTTCATGTAAAGTGCTCCGAAATTTTAAAAAATGTTTTTCATAATCTCAAAGCTTCAACTAGAGCCTAATGAACAGGGGTTTCTTCAATTTGGAAAAAATCCTATGCATTGTTTCGGCGCGAGCAGTGTTCACAGACGGACGGACTGACGGACGGAACGACTTTTTGCTTTAATTGGTTTTTAGGCATCAAGGACCCTAAAAACTGGAATTCTGACTGCACCACGTGTTAGAGGATTTTGTTCGCTTAATTTAGCAACTGAATTTATCCACTTTCTTGTTTACATGGCCCGACAATGAATTGTTTCTGTTGAAAATTCGCTGTTTTTTCGCGCAGCATTACATAACTTTCTCTATACTACGTATATTACTCCGTACGTATATAAGAAAGTAAAAATCATGCAAACTAAATTTATTAGTAGACATTGTTTTTCTAGAGGAACCATTCAATACTTCTCTTTTAAGTATTTACAAATAATAATTTGAATGCTCCCTTCACGTCTCCAAGCAGCTATTGTTGATCTGAAGATGTAATAAATAGTCGAATGCTTCACTAACGACTGGCCTAGGGTTGTCAACAATGTTCATGTAAAAGGGAAGACATTCGAGAAGCGACAAAAAAAACAACAAAAACAAACAAACAAACCGCATCAACACATTTCTTTTTATAAATATTTAATGTAGACTAATATCAGCTTTATTTCTTTGTTCTCTCAATTTGCGATTCAAGTGAAAACATTCATTCACAAAATGCAGATGAAGATGATCTGAGCGTCTCTTTTTTATTTTAGTCTGTAGCCAGAGACAATATCATGCATACGTGTGTCAGCATTCAAAAAAAGAATATTCATATTTTCTATTCTAAATTAAACGATACGTTAGTCATGTGATAAAAAATTACAACAAATGTTAAAAATTTACTAAACGGAGGACATTTAAAATACAAAGAGCTCGAGAGGACAATAGATGTCAATAGAGGACTGTCCTTCCAAATGGAGG
This sequence comes from Teleogryllus occipitalis, assembly GCA_011170035.1. NCBI lineage: Eukaryota > Metazoa > Arthropoda > Insecta > Orthoptera > Gryllidae > Teleogryllus > Teleogryllus occipitalis. The sequence continues at coordinate 92,114 of BLKR01001783.1, forward strand.
ATAGTTGCCAACCCTGCCACGAACACACCACCTTAAAATAAAATATAAAAAGAGTTTACTATCTATGTAGTACTTTCATCACAAAATGTAATCTTTTTCGTTTAGGAACTAAATAAGTTCATTAATTCTATGGAAAATCGTTAATTATCGGTCACTTTTTATTGCACACGTGCAATTAAAACTCCACAAATACCAATCAGAATTCAGATGCCAATCAGAAAAAGATCAAAATCGTTAATTAAGTCCCTACAACACAGACCTGGTGTAGCTATTTTCAGTCGGCCATGAAACATGAACAAAAATGAACATCACAGATTACGTATCTAGAAGAAATACATATAAACAATGAATTAATAAAACAAAATTGATGAAGTAAATGTTTGTTTGACACTAGTTAAGTAACGAAAAACATAAAATACTAAACATGAATAAATTAAAGGTTTTATACGTAAAACATTTGGTCTTAGCATTTAACAAATATAAAAATATAAACGACAGCTGTGCTCACCCGTTCTAGAAAGTACGCCAGCAAAACAGAGTCAAAAGTGATTTTTTGTTTTCTTTTTACTTTCTAATAATTATTTATATTTTATTCTCTCTCATACTTGTCTTAATTTTTCGTGGGAAGTAATGTTTTCATGGCTTTGTCAGCTTCTTCCAATATTTCATCCGGAATATGTTCAATATCTTCCATTTGCAAACATCTCTTTATCCTTTATCTATAGGCTTTAATTTCTCAAAATTTAAAATATTCTTAAATCGAAACGAAAAAAATTGAACGTAGCAGATGAATAAAGGGGTATAATTGCATTAGTGTTAAATAAGAAAACCAATGTTGCCAGATGACTCCCAACATTTACCACCATATGTCATGGTAAAACCCACTAAAATTTGAAATAGCCCACCAAACTATAAAATATTCTAAAAATAATAAACAACACAACTGAGGGATCACAACAGTTAATTATAAATGTTTTAGACATATCTTAAAATAAGGGGTACTAAACTTTAAAAAAAATTATGAATATTATAAAATTTAATTCATATAGGGAACTATTATGTAACTTAAAATCACAGATTTTGTAGGAACACTTTTTTATAAAGACAAAATAACGAATCAAATCGATCTCACAATATACCACCATCAGCTATCTATACTTATTTCAGACATTGAATCAAAAGCACGCCAGTTTTGTAACTCGTACATGTTTTCGTTGTTAAACTTTTCGAACATTGACGAAGCTGGTACGAAATGTTGACAATGACCAAGCAAGCCAGCCACACCTATGAGTATCGCATTTGAATAAATACACCTTTCATAATCATATGCAACTTTTTTTGGTTTTGTGATTCATGAAAGATACTTTTAAAAAATAACATTTAAAATCCAAATGAAAAAAATATTTCCCCTTAAAACATTCACTAAAGACAAAAATATACCCAAATTTAGGGGAAAACCCCTAACCTCGGTAAAAATCGCTTCAATCGTAAAGCACTATAAAGAGGCCCGCCCCAGCCGGGAGAAGCTCTAAGCTCTCGACTGGTCTCCCGACAGGAGTAGTGATGTGCATGGAAGTGTATGTGTGTAAGTAAGGAATGAGGATAGGACAAGGAAGAGGAAGGAAACATCGCGTGCAGTCTATGGCCCGTAGGCTACTGCTCTGGCGTTCCATTGGTGATGATCGGAGAAACCACGGAAAACTATCGATCGGAGAAGCCGACCGCTAGGATTCTCCTCCAGACAGCGGCTGATATCGACCTAGCGATCCAAATAGCGTCGAAAATCTTGCCACCGCCGGGAGTCGAAATCTAGAACTTTCCGGTTGGAGGCACTACAGTGATCTCAGTTGATGCCTTGAGCCACCGTAGCCGGTTACATGCCCAAGGTGATCTCGACGGCGAACACGCAACCATAGTGAGTGCATGGGCGGCGAAGAAAGTTCGATATATACATAGAAAGAACATTGCATAATTCGAGAGATAAATATTTTTTTCTGGCAGAACTCTTGAAGGCATTCCAATAACTGACTTTCGTTAAAAAAGCAACAAAATATTAAATGGCGCCGCCTAGGCGCCAATAGCTCGACTACTTAAGAGAATGTTTCTCAGAGGGGGGTGGGGTGAGGAACGTCCTCTTACATATTTTCCTCTGCTGGGTGTAATTTCCAAATGATATATTTGTTTTGATGTTTCAGCGACAATCTCCAGTATTTATGTTGAAAATTACGAGGAAATTTATTTTGAACGAATTTTAATTCCCGCGTGTTTTTAAGCCACACGAAAATGATCGCTATCAAACGATCGAAGTCGCTTTGATGAACCTTCCGCATCTCTTCCTCCCGTATGGAAATCGCCCCTATCTCTAACCCACCGGCAGCGAGAAGAGGAAACTTTTTTTAATGGAGGTGTATGGAAGAAGGGGAGAATCTACTCCCTTGAATTGCCATCTATTTACATCTTTCTGAATCACTTGAATGCGCCATGCCACACGCCGATAGGCAAAGTTCAGTCGTTTGCAGAGCAAAAGGCCGATGTAATCTTACACTGTGGTCATAGAGAAGGAAGTGGCAGGAATCCGAACTGATAGATCTTTCTCATATTACCGTAAGTCCACACATGTCATTTAATTTGCTTTATTTTTAATCTGAAGTAGTTTACGTAAATTTGCTTCTTTGAGCTCTTTTTAAACTTGCACAATACGCTATTGGGTGTATGCACATGAAGTATAACTCAATTTCTCCTCGTTCTGGTTTTTAGATTTAAACCAAGAAAATTGTTTTTTAAGCTCACTTCAACTTTCTTACTTCATAGGTCTGTTATTTTTGTTCTAAAGCCTTTACCAAGATATTTAGAACATTCAATTCAATGCAACAATTAGAATTAACTGAGGTTGGGGTCTAATACTTATTAAAAACACTTTAATTAAAATATGAACAGCGTGCTTTATGGCTTGAGTATTGCCATTAATAGCATTTATTATTATTATTATTATTATTACTATTATTATTAATCATCATCATTATAATCAAACATCGAATAAGTACTCCCACAACAAATAACACAAACGAAAAACCACAAACGAAACGATGAGTACAAGGGGTAGAATTTAAAAGGCCAAAACAACAAAAGTACTGGAAAGTACGATTCAAGAGAATGCCAGTAGGAGGTTATATTTCCACATTGCAGATATAGCGCTTATTATTTCTTTCTGTCTTTTTTCAACTGTCTTACAATTGAATTTCATGCAACAAACGAATTGTGGAAAATGAAAATGGAAATAGAAACAAACAAACAAAACACAGTTATATAACTTATTAACGCGATACAGAGTTTCGCCAAAGGCTATTCTGGGAACCATTTGAATGCAGTTTGTTTGCCTTTAGCTTTTTTGAGAGATAAGCCATTACTTTCACATAACAATTTTAAAATGTACTCTCGTCACAATGGCTCTGAAAATAGAAATCCAGGGAGCGCGTTTCAAACAATGGCCTCATCCCACCGATAACAATTTATGGAAACAACGATAAGTTTGGTGTGTGGTACTTTGTGTTGAGAATGATCATTGTTTCTGAAAAATGCGTGGTACATAGTATATGACAATGGAAAAATCGTACTTTCATCTACATCATTGATACGAGTATGACGAAAAGTTTCAATTAAATAATTATTTCTACTAGAAGAATTATTACGTAGAATTATCATTTTAATTTTTGTATGCTCAAAAAGCTGCGGTATACACCAAAGGTATAAAAGTTAGCAAGCCCAATTAGCAAAGATTCTTCATTTAATTATTAAGCAAATTTGCCAGAAAACCAAAGTCAAAATTTCAACAATGTTATTTAAATTCCAAAAGGAGCTGTTTCTACAGCAATACATATCGCATTAAATTATAAATTTCTGTCAAAATCAATACCTACACCTTTACGCTGTGTAAAGAATAAAATAACATTAGTATACAATGACAAAGCTTTCCATTTTTGAATTAAGAACTACTACTAATAATTGGAGGGGTGGAAAATTGAGACTTGACTTGGAAAATGATTGGTGGACTTGAAAAATTATACTCGTACCTTCTGTCATTGGACCTAATATTCGAAGACCTAACAACCTCCAACCCTATTCGCTCGACGTACGAGACGAGCGTGGAAAAAGAATCTGCAGATTGTTCGTTGTGCCCATGGAGCTATGAATGCTTGGTGGCATTACCAATCTCTGCCATGTTCCGAAAGTGAAGCCAGTCCGCCATATTGGTGTGCCCAAAACACGTTTGCCAAACTCGATAATAAATGGGTAGTACCCATTTTTATTGGAATTTAACAATCTTCGAAATATTGAAGAGTATACAAACGAAGAAGCTTCATTTCAATTGTGGAGACACAGTGTAGTAAGTATTTTCAGTATGTGAAAACCAAAATAACCTCAAACATAAACGTCAAAAATACATAACTAAATGTGCCTTTTCTGCCTTTGGGATTTTTCACATGATCGCTCACAAAAGGTATGCAAATAAATAAAAACATAACAATGCTAACATTCCGAAGGAGCATGTAATGCACAAATTATTACGAAATATTCTTAGAATTACTGATGTCACAATATTCGAAACCTGGCTACCATACCAACTATATTATTTAAAATAATCACACTTTCTTACTTTTTTATTTCGCCATTTCCTTATATAAACATTAAATGCCCTCATCAGAAGTCAAAAGAGCAGGGTCCTAAAGTTTAGAGTTTGTAGATGAGCCAGTAATACAATTGATGTGAACAAAACTGTTGGGTTTCTTTGTCGAAGACGTCAAAAATGTTAGTTATTCTTGCACAATTTACTTATCTTAGGTGTGATAGAAAAGCTGTTAAAGTTATTGGAACAGCGAATTTTCACAAACGGACTTATCATGAAATTCCAACAAAATCCTCTTCTTGAAAATGAACCGAGTATAACTTGCAGTAAGACTGTTAACACTTGACTACTAGTTATTTTTTCGCACAGTTCTAATCCACAGTTGTCTCCTCTTTGGTATGAAGAGAAAAATCACGAACAATTAACTAATATCTTCAAATTTTACAATGTTTTCCAAACCATGTAAAGTAACTACTTACATGAGAAAAGTAATTCACGCCTCCTCCAAACGATTTGTTCCACAGTAAGCAACACAAGTAACCATGACGAACTGCTACGAAAGCTTGTTAATCAGATCGAGGCTTTTAAATATTAAAAACCATGACAAATAACACCTCAACACGAGGATGCCTACATGCGTCTTGGGCGCACCAATATGGCGGATCGGTGGCATCAAGTTTGTGACCTCATGCCATCTCCCTATATTCCTAGCTCCAAGGTTGAACCACATTTTGCGCATCACATGACGTCGACAGTGGTTACCTAGTAACGCAATTGCAACAGCTTTACTAGTAACGTAATCTTTCCTTGTTGCACAGCCCTCTATACATCTACATGTGTGACTAGTAGGATTGCTTAGTGCAATCAACTCGGAATAAGTAAATGAAGGGAATAATGTCGTATCGGATGAGCTGAAACCTTCATTATAAACAAACCTCTCAAGTACCCGCCCACTTTCAACGTGACGTCACGGTCCGTAGGGTTCCATCCTGCCATGTCGAAAACCAGAAGCAGAGCGAGAACAATAGCGAGTGAGTCTATTGTTCAGCGTGGAAGAGAGCGTTTTTATCAATCTAGAGTGAACGCGGATGCACGTGTGATATTGTTAGTGGTGTGCGGATCTTTTCAGTTTTTGGCTAATCGGGAGAATAGCTACCCCCCTATGCCAAGGCTACATTAAGTCACATACATTTTTTTTTTTAATTTTCTTAGTAGGAAATGTCATTTTTTAATGTCTATTTATTTACTATTCCCTCTAAAAGAAATTTTCTTAAAAGTGAGTGTTCCCTTTAAAATAAATTATCTTAAACGTGAGGGAGGTATATAAAACAACGTGAGCGCCGAAGCGACAGCGGAGGCGCGAACCAGGTCTCGAGAGCGAGGGCCGGAAGGCCCTCACGAACGTAGCACGTTGGATCCGTCGGGTAGCGACGTGCGGTAGCACGTCGCGGACCACTTGGTGAAAAAATGCGTTGGTTAAAGAATTGTGTGGGTTATAAAATTAAATTTGTAGCGTGAAAATTAGGAATAATCAGTTCACTTAATGAGAGTACGTTGCTACGGAGATTTATACGTACAGGGGGCTTTGGAGCAGGGGGGTAGCTATTCTCCCGATCTACCCAGTTTTTTATGCTGTCGATCATTTGCATGAAGACGAGGTCATAGTGCATTCTATCTCCTCAGAACTTTTAAGGTAAGCTTTGCAAACCCTTGTTTGCCATGTGGTTTAGTGAGGTTAAGTATTTATGCACTGCATAATATTGTCTTTATTATCGTTCTGTTGTATTTTTGACGTTATGACGTTCACACTTGACTATGAGGTGGAAGGTATGTTTTCATGTGAATCGACTTAATGTTTTCAGCTGGCATTTTACACACAATGCCTTACTCGTGTTGTGAGCCTCGATGCAGAGGGAATTATAAATCCGGCCCTCGAGTTTTGTTTTCTGTTTTGTTGTTACTATATAAGCCTGATAATTATTCATATAATTTATTATTTAAAACCTTCATACAGATATTTTTATCTCTTGCAGGGAAGATAAAAAACCGAAAATTGTCATTGCATGCCTAAAATAATGTGAATTACTGAAATCATGTAAACTTTAATGGAATAAATATTATTATTGTTATTTGTTCTTTGACAATGTGTTGTATTACTTATCTTATTTTTGTTACAAATATATCTGTTGCAATCATATAAATAAGTTTTGGCTCCTCCTTATTTCAGAAGCATGTCAGTTATCTTTCTTGCAGTTATCAAAATACAATTCTTGGCAAAGAGTTTCTAGAGAGACAGTAATGTTTTCTATCACCACAGGAAACGAGTAGTTATGTATTCAAATTGTAGAAGGAGACTCGGAAATACGATCGTAAAAATAATATCGCCGCCTAAGCCATTCGAAGCCTACCACAGCCCCTATAGATCTATTGTAGACTGTGACTGCGCGTGGTGACGTCACCAAGCAGTTGCTAGGCCTGTCTTCATGAAGGTTCCGGATGAGCACGATGACGTCCAACATCAACATTTCACATAATTAAAAATAATCAGAGAGTCTAGATATGGAACTAAAATATGAATAGAATAGGTCTGAAATCTGGCATTGGCTTTAGACTGCCCATGAGTGATCACTACAATATATTGTCGAAAATTAATTACAAGAAGTTGTATTCGGTAAAACAAAAAATAACGGTTCGATAATTCTAAGCTCTTTAATTAAATGTAACAGTGAATTCCACGAAGCACATCTTGGTAGTAGAGCCTTGGAGCATTTCTTTGGCGTTTATTCAGCAGAATGCAAAAAACTTCATCCGCAAGGCATGCTGTGAACGTTCGCGGTCTCTCATCTCAAAAACCTTTTGCCAATTTAAATGAAATCTCTTAAGATAACAAAAAGTTAATTCTAGCGCTATCAGCGAATTGCTTCTGCCTCTTACTTTACCCAGTTAAGTAAACGAACGCTCAGCACAGACGGTTTAAATATTCACGTTGTTGAAATGAACGTTTCAGAATTCAACTCCTCGGCCCGCGCTTTCGGATTGAGATACGTCAATGCGACAGTAAACACACATTCATATAAAACCTGACTTCAAAGAAAATTCTAAATTAATTATTTTGGAATTCATGAACTTCAGTGCACAAACGCTTCAGAGACACACAAGAACTTTTTGAAATAAAAGTATATTTTACGTTTCACGATAGCCAAAGAAACAAAAATGTAGCATCGGCATAATCTATAAATATATATTGACGGTTGAAAACCGAAGCATGGTAGAAAGAGCCTGGTGAAATTGCACAGTAACAAGACGGTATGGATAAAGGCATATGAACGACAATGTACGGATGATTTCGCAATTCATCGGGAGAATGTTATTATCCACAGGACATTGGTTAAAGTAATGTTCAAGGGTGAGGAGTCTTGTGCGTTCGTAAGTGTATTTAAAATACGCATAACATGCGTTAGAAATCATGCACTGCAGACGCAAAGTTGTTTTAGGTAAATCGTGAAGGCCGAAGGCCGGAGCCTTGTCAACAACTCGGAAAAGCGTAGTGAAGTATAGAGAGTTTGATTGCGTAGATTGATGTTTCGGGGCATGTCAACTACTACGGTCATAAGTCCCGTTAATGTAGTGAATGTCTCCTAGCGAGAGGTGGCGGTAATTCCTTCCCCCTAGATGATGAGACAGAGCGCCGACATACACTCGGTTTGTAGGGGGGTGCCCTCATATATGTCCTCCAAGCGTGGCAAGTTGTAAGTTCCTAGCATGTGTGGTAGTGTAATGCACATAATGGTGTGTGTAAGAGGAGAAGATATGTCAGAGAAGAGGAAGGAAAGATTGCAAGGTCCGTGGCCCTTTTATTTCGGCACGGTATTCTAACATTCGTGTGGTATTGGTTGGATTGATATGTTTCCGAGGAGGGAAATCGCTCATTGTATATATACTGAGGGTATTTTATGCCTGGAGGTGGCGGTGTCCTCCCCCCCCCCCGCTGCATGGTAAGATCCGGCCTCGATATACCGCCGAATAATTATTTCGGGTTTCCGGACACGTCAAGACTATTATTTTCGTTTGTGTAGTGAGGGTATTTTATGCCCTGAGGACCTAATCAGAAGCACTGCAGTGACAACAATCGCTTCCCTGAGCCACCTCGGTCTGTCTTGAATGTCGATTCCCCCTTCCCTCTTCGGGTATCTCCCCCAGCGGCGCACTGCTCTAGCCAGGACAAGCTCAAAGCGCCCGATTGGTCTCTGGGCATGTGCGGTAGTGTAGTGCAGGTGTGTGTAGGTAAGGGGAGAAGATAGGGCAAGAGGAAGGAAAGATAGCGTGCGGTCTCTGGCCCGTTGTAAGAGAACTGGTATTTGTTCGGAGCAACCCCGGAAAAGTACCGATCAGAGCAGCCGACCGTTAGGATCCTTCCCCAGACAGCGGTTGAATGCGCCCTAGCTATCTAGCTAGTGTCTGAAATCCGCCTCCGTCGGGTCTCAAACCCTAGGACCTCCCAGTCAGACCTGCTGCAGAGACAGTGTTAGTTTACTGGTAGCATGTAAATAGAATTTTACGACTAACACAGAGGAGCTGGAAACTACCTTATCGCGTCTAATCTTAAAAACCTTCTACCAGCAGCCTGATTCCTGTGTATCAGAATCATATGGACGGGGTTATTTTAATATTGGTACAACTCTGTTTTGAGAAATTGAGTTAACTCCATTTCCAGGCCCACGCAAGTGTTATATATTTTTCTGATGTCCACAGATAGAACTCCAAGTTCGTTCTGTAGACATCATAGCACATCACATTAAAAGTGAATCACAGGAGATTGCAATCAATTTATTTTGATAGTGGTACAACTCCAAAACCAATGGTACGACATGGTTTTCTAGAAGACTCGTGATAAGTGATTTTCGCGATATTTATAGTGTCTGCAATGATGTAATGTTAAAGAGCTTGATCTAGATTTTGTAATAGAAACAACAAAAATAATATTATATCGCAAAATTAAATACTTTTTATGTAACACAGAAATTAAACGCCTGTAACTGGGTAAACATTAGATGGATTAGATTTGTCAAACAGAAGTCTTTTATTATTATGTAGTACAAGTAAACCTTAAATCAAGACCTTGGTTTCTGCCAAGTACACACAAACCAACAGAGGACGAGGAAGAATTAAGGTTTTCAAAAACTTACATATCCCGCTTCTAAAACCATAGCAAAGGAAGGTTAATGAGAAAAAACAGGAAATGCATGATTTGTTTCCATTCATTTCAAGCGTAAATTTAATTCACTGATCTGCTGGTAGGAACCGGACGATTTCAAGAAGATGAAAACTGAATGTACCTCAACAATAACTTTAAATTAATATTTAATCTCTTTTAATAAATCCATGTTGCCTTCATTTCCAACTTTTCTTAGAACGACATCTACCAATTTGGCCCACCAATCTCATTTTTATGGCGGTATAACTCCTTCACACCCCCAAATATTCCGTGAAGCATACAGTATGCTTATTCATATCATCTTCAGACGAACAAGTAAATATCTTATAAGAGAAAAACACACATTTTTTGTCTAGCTCCATTCCCGAATGTTTTATAATCATTTAACTTCAGAGCTCAATATCTCGAAATGAGTGTCAGTAGAGTTCTATCACGATTAAAATAACGCCTCCTTGCTATTCCTCGCCACAGTAACGTACTTCGTCCATCCTTGACACCTCTTGTCGACTAACGTGAACTTCATTCGGTAAGTTCTTAGTACGCTTCGAAGCTATTCCTACTTCAGACTTTATCCATCCAGTTTTTATAGTATGAACATTAACCAGCTAATTGGTGAATTAGATTCGCACTTTATTCGCAACATATAGTATTTTGAAATTATTTTTCCGTCGAGTCATGAATTCTTCAGATACACAAATTAAAACTGTTTATAAAACCATCCTGCAGAGATGCGTGTTTACGGCTTAAAACATAAATGAATTAAATTTGACTTTGAACAGTAAACATATTTCATGGTTCGAAGTGTTTCATTAAAAAAATTCTACGAACTTACATGTTTATTATTTTCATAAGCAATCCATTAATCACGGAACATTAACAGTTTTTCGAGCTAAAAATGTTGTAAAAGTGAATTTACATTGCCTCAAGTGTAGTTAATAAGAGGAAAGAAAATCAATATTAAAAATGAGTTCCGGTAAAGAATGAACACAAACAACGAAGAAAAATGAGAAAGCATTTGAAATTTATTCAAAGTAAATCAATCAACTGTCCGTTTGGATTGAGTATTAGAGGTTAGAAATAGTGTGGCCAATAGACCATATAAATTAAGCCTATTCGGTGTTTGCGGTCCGCAGATGTAGGGAAGAAAGGCTGACAACGAATTGCACGCGACGGTCAAACTTTAGTTAATGCATATTTGTATGACAGAAAATAGGCGTATAAAACATTTTCTACGACAACGCCTACACTACATTTTACGGAATATTTACGTAAATGAACTTTCTCTTTACGAGTTCGCATCTGAAGCTTCCTTTACCGGGAGGTCCTTCATCTTCGGTTGCAGCTCCCCCCCCCCCCCCCCCGGTGAGCGGTTTTCTGACACCACCAAATAGCTGGGGCGAATCTCAGCTATTTTTAGTTGAACCGCAATATTTTATTGGTTTATTGAAGTCAGAAGGTGAACATGATAGATTTAAAAAGGTAGCAGTTATTCAAGTATTCAATAATATACACGGTCAAAACGTAGAAAACGATTCAGTACGAAAAAATATTCCTATAATTAAGACCTGCTTGGACTTATTGCATACAGCTTTGGGACACCAGTAGCAAATTCAATAACCGAATCATTCCAAAGATTTCAATTCGAAATATTAAGAATGCCCCCTGGTATGTTGGAAATGATGTAATTCACTCTGACTTTAAAATGGTAACAGTTTACGAAGAAATAAAAAAATAGTTGTAAATATATTAAAAATTTAGAATGCCATACAAATACTTTAGCCATGTGTTAGATAACAGTTTGGAAATAAGACGTCTTAAAAAATTCAAACCTTTAGATATTTCTCACAGATTTTGAAGTAGTTTTCAATCTTCGAAGCACCGCTGGGACAGGCAGCGCCATCGTACTCGCAGCTTACTAATGATAAGTACATTTAGTCGTAAGAATGTTCTGCGTTAAAAGCATAGGCGTGCGCAGTCTAAAACAGGATGCGCACCGACATTTCTGGGCCCCTCTGTCCCCAATGGGCCCTCTTTTCTATTACACTTTTTTTAAACTTTCAAATTACTTATTTTACTAATAAATAAATGAAATATAATACAAGGGTAATGATTTTTTTATGTTGCATCATTTACAGTATCACGATGATTCGGAGAGCCCCATCCTCAAATGTCATGCATCAATTCCCCAAATTGTCAGCTTAAAAAAGGGAGAATCAGGAATTGATCATATTTACGGAAATAAAATGTTTTATTACGGGGTCTCTCTCGAAATTTTCATGGTACCACGGCCCAAGTGCCTACATCTAAGATTAAAAGTAAAATATATTACAATAAAACTACTAGATGTAACTTTTAACTATTTTTAACTTCTAGATGTAACTCCTCCCGCCGCCAGCGACACCCGTACTAGACAAAGCGCCATCGGGGAAGGCACAGAATAAGAAAAAGAACGTTCTTACTCACCAAAAAGATGGAAATCATTTTGAAGAATAAACTGCAACTTACCTGGAAAATTGAAAAACCAAGATAAATATAGGCATTTTAGCAGAGGCATAAAAAATTAATGGTTGAGATAAGAAAAGTACAAATACTTGATATCATTTGATGTTAGATGTTATTTTAAAATAAAGGAAATTAGTATTTATAAAAAATAAAACAATTACAAGTAAAAAATTCCAGCATGTAATTATTTGTTTTGAGCACAGTGGTAGGTTTTCAAATCATGAAGCATTTCGTTACCACCGCATTAAAGCAATAACATCGTTTTTTTCTTTAGTGGAAATTGGGATGTATATGCCGACACACTGCACCGGTTTAAAATAGGCTCGCGCTTTCAAGACATCTACCATCACAAACCTATACGCACTGAACTTCTCAAGGAACACACTATCTTTAACATCGCTTAGATATGTTGTAACGACGTTGAGCCGGATTCTTACGTAAGAGTGCACTGCTTTTTTCTCATCCCACCACCATACCCAGTTCTTCCGGAAGTTCACCTGAGCTGAGGTAGTTGCTCTTGGGTTGCACCCAGCGCTGTCACGCCCAGCGCGTGCGACAACTGCTCAAGGTCGAGATAGCACGCGCGCATTGGCAGGGCGGGAAGGACGCGGAGCACGGCGGAACGGGAAGGAGTGTGGCGCGGTCGGGTCAGGCGGGGGAGGGCGGAACGTGACGCAGCAGGGAAGGACGGGGCGAAGCAGGGTGGGACCGGGACGGACAAGGTGGGGGCGGTGCGTGCAAGGCGGGGAGCAGGTGAAGCAGAAAGGAACGGGGAGAACAGCCACGGGACCGAGGTGGGGCAGTGAACGTACACTGACGCATCACTTAACAATGATTTGTATAAAATATTATAATTCTTGAAAGTGTACAACAAGAGTTCACAAATATTACAAGACCTCGAAGGTGTGTCTCTTTTTCTATAAAGAAGAAAATATGAATAATAACATACACAGTGCTGGAATGAAGGAATCCTATAACAGTTGCGACATAAAAAAACGAAGAGTTGTAAATTGAAAGTTCTTCTGATATCAATCTAGCAACCTCTTCATTAACCCAGCCTAATGGAAGTGTACAAAATTATGCAGCAGGTTTACCGAGGAGTTAATGTAAGTTTATGGTAGAGATACGGAAGCGCAGATTAACCGGCAGGCTGTCAATACCACCTCAGCAGCGGGCAGCTTGGGCGGGGAGGAGCATCAGAAGGCAGGAAGGGCAACGAGCCGGCGAAGAACCAAGGCCGAGGAGGAGACGGGAAGGAAGAGGAGGGCTTCCGCCCCAAGGGCAGACGAGGATCACCTGAAAGCAGGAAATGTGCGCGGGGCAGCAGAGGACGGGAGAGGAAGGGTGGAATGATGGGATAGGGGGGTAAAGTGAGAGATGGAACAAGGCTGGACTACTCAGACGCGAATGAACACATGAAAGCAGCAAACTGTGACAAGTCGAAAGAGGCGATGGAAAAGAATGGGAATGGAAGGGGGAAGTGGAGGGAAAGGGGAGAAAAGGAGGCGACGAGGTGGAGGCGAGTGACGGGATGGACGGTGTGAATTAGAAAGAGAAAGGTAACAGGAAGTTGGAAGAAATCAGAAAGAGGAGGAGGGCCGGGGGAGTCAGACGAAGGAAAATTTGGATCAGACAACGCGGGATCTGAGGTACTTCTAACTGGAAGAGGCGGGGCGGCGATAGACGGACTGCGCAGGGAGGGGAAGATGATGACAGAGGGGAAGGGGAAGGATGAGGGCCAGACAGCTCGGGCGCAGAGGTACATCCGCAAGCAGGAAGGGGGCGGGGCGGGGAGGAAGGGAAGGGACGGCCCAGGGGGAGGTGGGGAGGGCCAGGGCGAGGGCTGGGAACACGCGCCGGCGTCTGATAACGAGGAGATCTGCGCGTCCATAATTTACCGTAGCTGCCGCCGCCACAGCTGCTTTCGCTCGGCCGTAAACTCAGCCCCTTTAAACTTCACGTCGAGACCGCGTCCAGAAAAGACCCCGCGGCGCAGAGGCGAGGCGAGGCGAGACGAGACGGGTCAGGACGGGCGCCCCTGCAGGAGACGTCGCGGCGCTGCAAGGGGCGGGGCGGGGCGGGGCAGGCCGGGCCGGGCGAGACGTCAGGGCCGCGAGACGAGTTGGCCAGACTTGTTCGGCGGCGGCACCACCTCGCGGAGCGACAGCCTAGGGAGGACCGACAAGGGAACAAGACAGAGAGGCAAGAACGCACAATGGAGGGGGAGGTCTCGTCTGGGAATAGACGCAGCCTCTTACAATTGAAGTGAGAACAGCTCGTTTTATTAGCAATTAGTATGCAGGAATGGTGCATTAAATGTGTTTGTGCTAAATAGACGATATTTCTATTAAACTACGCGCGAACGAGCGAGCACATTTTTCTTTGGCAGCGTTGCTAGCTATAGCGATCTTCTTGAAGAGATAGTTAACTTTATGAGGCAAAGCACAGTTACGTTTCAGATTCCAGGCACTGCGTTGGCAGATGTTCACGTGGTGTCTCCAGTAGTCCTGCGTGTTTTCACTCACTGAACTTCATGTAAATTAATATCAACAGCAGCAGCAGCATGGATAGCCTGTTTCGACAAAACAAAATTGTCCTACAAGAAACCATTATATCTTTCTACTTATTCCCGAAGACGGTCTATAGTCCGAAGTCTGTTTTTTGTTTTGTTTTGGAGAATCTCTCGTTCATACTTCGTGAATGGTCTAACCATTAAAGCAAAGAACCTACAGCTATAGGTCAAAATAAGTCTAGGAAAAAGGCGAAGAAGAAATGAATTCCAAACAGGCCTGAAAGAATACAACAAAATGACGTTATGTTGTATTATTCACTGCCTTCAGCATTATCCGTACAAAAAGTTCAAAACAACAACAACTGGAGTCTTTTTGAAGAAATCTTGTTTTCAAAATTTCCTTTATTTCACGCAAAAGTAGGCCAAAACTACTAATTTTGAAATAATTGTACAAGATCTTATTTAAAGGTCCAATTTTGAAGAACAGATTTCATTGAGAAGAAACATCTCTCATTTGAATATTGTAGTTGTGGGAAGACATCGAAAAAAATTACAGTTTTGCAATGTTCGAAAATGTATATAAAGTAACGAAAATCGGACTTACATAATGTTTGTACGCGTTCTTTGCTCTAATCGATATAACATTCTCATCCAATAATTTGCAACCATTTTCTAGACAAAAGTTCTTGACGTTTATGTAAAGTATCGGCCAAGGGGCCGCAACATCAGTTAGATCGATTGGAAAATATCAATTTTGGTGAAAATCCTACAAACGGTTTAGCAGCTAGCGTTGTTCACAGACAGACGGATAGATTTTGTCGTAAACTAATTTATTGTTTTTTTGGACCCAGAAAACGTGAATTCTGACTGTACGACGTGTTAGAGAAAGTTTTTAACTACAAATAGAAACAATTATCTATTTTTCGGGATCACGGCCCTACAACATGACTTTTTCCGCTGAAAATCGCCGTTTTCTCTGCACATAACTTTCTCTTCATAGTACTCCTATGTATTACGTACGCAGTTTGCAGGAAAGATAAATGAAGATTACCAAAGAAGAAAAGGAGGCGTGTGTGCTTGCGCGCGCATTGTGTGTGTGTGTGTGTGAGTGAGTGAGTGAGTGAGTGAGTGAGTGAGTGAGAGTGAGAGAGAGAGAGTCTGTAGAAGATTCTCCAATTTTCTCTACCAGAAGATGTGGCAGGAGAAGAAAGAGGACAAGAAGTAAATAAGCCGTACAAGCCCCATGGTTTATTCCAAATAAGTAAATACACAGAATTAAAAATTCCTCCCATTAATGAATAGAGATGAGATTTTTCACCTTTCTTCCCTCTTGTACAAGTGCACAAATATTAATCTAAGCAAAAATGCATCAATTCCAAACCGCATTATCTGCAGATGCCCCAAAGACTCTTAAACCACCGTAAATTAGAATCAATCTACTCCCCCCATTAAGCAGTTCTGCTGACGAAAACATTAAACTAAATATAAAACTTAAAAGAATCACTTCAGAATTACTACTCAGCAGACACTGTTTACGAGGTAGCCGTGTGACCATCCTCAAATACCGTTAGCCGAAAGGCCAAAATTGTGTTAATAAACTATATTAAAACCCCTGAAAGGCATATTATGTCGGACAGGTAGAAAATAAATTTTAAAAAGTAATGAGAGGGGAAAAAAACGATAAAAAGTTTCTATGTGTAACGTGTTCTGTGTAGCTATTTAAAGGCAAATTTTAGCAAAACATCGATACATCATCTAAAGATTTTTGATGTCGATGAAAACATCAACAAAAAACATTGATACTTAAAATAACGATATTTTAAATATGATGAAACATTTCGAAGTAAATGTCCTGATTCTAATGTGTTACACAACGTTAATATTAGTTTGAAGTAAATTCTGCCTTAAATTTGTCTGAGATCTTAATTTTCAAATCATTTTTCTATGTAATTAAAGTGCAAGTTTCAGTTTAACGACATAACCATGTACAAAATAATAAAAATTGGTAACAATAGTGGGGAGAAAGATTGCGAATAGCAAACGGTTTCGTGCCGGCTGGGGATCAACAACAGTGACAATTGTCAATGGCTGTTGATTGCAAGCAATCCAGAAATAAAATAGTAATGGAAATTTTATTTATATCATGATCATTTTTTAAGACAACGACGTTCTGGACAAATATATCAATCTAAAGAAAACATCGAAAGCAAAACATGGATTTTATAATATCGACGTTCATTTGCCACATCTAGCCCGATCACGTCAAGTGAGCACAGCGGGTGCGAGTCGAGCCGGGGCCACAGACGGGCGCGACATTCCAGGCGGAGCCGGGGCTCAGAAGGGCGGGGGCGAAGACGAGGAGTAGGGAGGGTGACTTGGCGCAGTGCTGGGGTCGCGAGGAGGGGGCGACAATGGCAGCGATAAAGCGCGTAAGCCGGCGCCGTGAATGTCACGAGACGAGGCGAGATTAGACAACGACCGTAATTATTAATGCAATAAAGACTGCAAAAGTGTGAGAGCTCGCCTTGGACGTAAAGGGTCTCTACGCTTTCCTCCCATAGAGGACCCCGACGTCCGTAAACGGCCGTCTACTGACGAGGAGCTTCGTGCGATAAGGTGTATTCTTAGTTTCAGTGGAGACGTTACTCGCCGGAGACTGATAAAAATCGCGAAGAAAAGGGGAACAAGAAGCAGGGTCTTCATAATCGTTAGCATATGTTGCGTGCGGTAAACGACCTGCAGGAGTTACGATGTCGCAGGAGACCAAAGAAGTCTTCCTGCGTTCAGAGTACTTGTACGCAGAAGTCGCTGATGTTATAACCCTGTGCGTAAGATAAGTTTAATGGAATGACCGTGCACATGATCCTGTCAAAAGTAGTGAAGAGATGATATGTACGAGAGAAAGTCTGCAAGAATAACGGGTTACTTTGTAAACATTGAAAATTAGCAGTTAGTTAAAACAATGGTCTTACTCAAAGTTAAACGACACAAGGTTTCCTCTATTTAGGAGTTTCACTGCAGCAGTGAATAATTAAAACTTGGGAGTTCTTTAATTATGATACGAGGAATTTCTTTCATGGAGTTCTGAGATCTCAAACTCCGGCAGAAATTGGGACAAAGAAATATAAATTTTCAACTCCGGTGATACTCGTGGACAAGTAACTTCATTATGTATATATGTATCTTAATGATCTACATCATCAATGCAAAATGAGACACAATCAAATTTAAGAAAAGGGGAGCAATAAGTACTACAAATGAATAGATCATACATTGTCACAGTAAGTCATACACTGCCACTGATAATTGTGCATATTTTAAGGTTACATAATGATAAATATAATAAGCATAGTAGAATTTACGACCATCTATGAAATAAGGGAAGTGGTTCACGAGATTGGTCAATATAGTTAATGAAACAATTAGTTTGCCAACGTTTCGGGATTTATAATTCCTTCATCTGGGATACAGCACAAAACAAAAACACAAGGCATCTATCTTTACAATATTATTTACAACAAACTAGATTATATCTCAATAAACAAAAAACCAAAGTAATATAAAATGTACACACCTTACTAAATGATAAATATAATACTAAGATATTTAGATTTTGCTTTCTAACTACCGTAGCACTCGATAAACAAAATGTCAACGAAGTAAACTAACAAAACAAAGTAAATACCAACAATTAAAAAACTATTTTAAAATTCGACTTACTTGGCAAAAAAATTACTTTGTCATTTCTACGCATTAATGTGAATAAAAAATATCTCTAAGAATCTATGCCTAAAAATCTAACATTCGCCCTTAATGCGTCGGAGTTGCTTTACAGAGACGTCGTACTTCACGACGCGACTATCTTAATTTTCCTTCACCGTCGTAATATTATTTCATGGAACGCAAACAACGGCAAACACAAACATTATTCAACCAACTCGATAAGTTTTTAAAATTTCCACTATAATGTCCTAAAGAAATGTATATTTGAAATGTATTCGACCTGAAAATAAAAATAACTATTCCGTATGCCGTTGCCCTGAAGCAGCTACTGGTACACTTGATTCGCATGGAACAGCCTCAGCCACAGCTCCAAACTACGAGTACGCCGCCAGCGTCGGCAAACACAGTGACAGACATTTGTAAAGATTCATTTCCTTTCAAGACGCCGCGCAAAGACGAGACTAATTTCACCTCAACCAACAGGCGGCGAGAAAATGATGTCGACGACCTCTCACTCGAATGAGAGAAGCTCCGTGTTTGTTCTGACAGCAGCATTCACCACGCGGCGTCCTACTCTTGCGGATGCTTCCGGGGTGCGGCTCAAACGTTGGATAGATCCTGTTATATTATGAAGGAAGAGATGTAGAATGCATAACTTCAGTTTCAGTTCTAGCAAATCGTCTGACATTTCGTCGATGGCTGGTGCGTTATCGTGTCCCCAACCGAAGCTTTGGACAGACGGATGTCGTCTGTTCGAGAGCCTACGGTGACGGACTTCTGTTCTGTCAGCCCTGAACTGCGCGGATGAGAATTATTTATTAATTTTAAATTCAGAAATATGTTGCCTTTGTAATGCAGGGAATGAAACTCGGACTTGCAAATTACCAAGTTCCTGCCCTAACCTAGCCTAACAAGTCACAACGAGCAGAGCATAGTTAGCATGAGTATTTCAGAATTTGAAGAGCTTTCTAAACTTCAAAATTTTTCAATTTAAAAGTACTCCGCAATAACTAATACTTACTAACAAAAATTAACCGAGAAATAAAAAGGCAGTCAAATTGTGTAAATTGGGTGCTCTTTTTATTGCTGGGTTAATTTTTCTTTCTGAACAAATATATTAATTTCTTTTGTAGAAAATAAACAATTTACATGTTTCTGGATGTTTCTATGCTTTTCCAATGCAAATTTTTGCCTAGAAAGCACTTTTTCAAACCAACTTTTGAGTGCTTGTTGCACTTCAGCAATTCAGGTTATCCAAATAGTTTATTAGACAATATATGCTTAAAATTGTCTTAAGAGCTAATTTTTCAATTTTCGGAGTTTCCTCCCCAGACATCCTATATATGCCTCCCTCGGTGGCTCCTCGTTGGTTAGCGTGCTCGGCGGCTTGCGACACAGTAGGTCGCGTCTTGCTTTTTCGTGATATTTTCCATTGCTCTGATAGAAAACGTCTCACTGCTCTCGAAAAGAATATTACAGAAAAACAAAATACTTTTGTAACATTTATTGGAACATTTACTAGTTATTCACATTTTTGTGATTTAAAAAAGAATTTCCAATGCGGTATGGAAAGAAAAGTTTCTTTTTGCAGATATCACCAGATATGCCACATTTTTAGCTGCAAAAGAGTGATCAATCACTTTAAGAAATTTAATCCTGCAACATTACAGTTTATCATGCTTCTGATTATGAAAAGTATTCTTAAGATTACGGAAAAAATGTTACTAAATAAACGAATAACGTTAATTCCGATAGTAAAGGAAATTAAAATTAAAAAAATGAAGTTAATTGCGGAATCAATTATTTTTCTTTATGCATTTTACATTGAGATCTGTTCTGGTACTTCTAATTTGATATTTTAAAAAAAAAATTCAAAGAAAGCATACTGCTCACAATTGTACGTTGGCTAACATAACGTACCTAACATAGCTAACATTCAAGCAGTATTCCGATGCAGTTTCGGATAATGTTTTTGAGAAATATTCTCACAAAATTCTAATAAATGTTTATTTTGTTTGAAAAGTTTCCCTTAATTCAGTATCACACTGTAAATCAGTCATTTCTAATTGAAAATTACAAGGAATAAAGCCTATATCGGTAAAAATGAGCGCTGCGTTCTCCATCTGCGAGGCCGCCGCGCTCGGTTTCTGTTTAGTGACAAAACCAGTGATAGTTTCACGAGTAAATTTTCATTGTAAAGTGAATTGAGAGATTTTGTTTTGTTTTGTAATGACTGGTGACGTACTACTACGTTGGTGAATATTTTATATTACCCAAGAGGAGTTCGTTTCCAGCCGAATCTATCCTCCCTCAAGGAGGGAAGACTCCCAACACAATGTCCGTTCAACAACCAGAAGGTAAAATGTTAAAACCCTATGCTAGTGCAACATCCATAGATATGTTCCCAACAAAAGATCAGGCCATAGTCATTGAAAAACAAGATGGTTTGACAATCAAAGATTATGTGGGAAAATTGTCATCAATTATTTCACCAAATGATATAAGATTTGTTTCAAGAATAGCAAACAATAGAATCTGTGTATTTTTGAGTAGTAAAATCATAGCTAAGAAACTCACAGATAACCATAGTACAATAAAAATAAACAATTTTGAACTAGGACTGAGACCTTTAATCAGTAAGCAACGAAGAGTGATCATCTCCAATGTATGCCCTGTCGTGCCTCACAGTGTTATAGAAGCTGAACTCTCCAAATTAAATGTAAGAACTTGTTCTAAAATATCATTTATAAAAGCTGGAATCAGTGACCCGGGATATTCCCACATTATGAGCTTTCGAAGGCAGGTGTTTATAGAACCAAATGATATTGATAAATTGCCTAAATCAACACCTATATTCTTTGAAGATACAACATATAGAATATATTTTTCAACAGATAATGTGTGTTGTTTCATATGTAGTCAAGCAGGTCATTTAGCTAATCAGTGCCCCACAAAAAATATTTCACCAGATGGGATAGAACAAATTGATCATTCAATAAGTGAAACTATTCAAAAAGCATCACAGAAAGTAACTGACAATAGAACAAATGCAAATGAAGAATTAATACCTAATGACAGAAATTTCCCAGTAATCAACAGAATTCAAGTGACTGATGTAACATCTAAATCTGGAACAGAAAATGGTGCATTATACAATGATAATATACAAGAGAAACTCCAAAACAATGAAATGGAAACTGTCTCTGAAGAAACCTACAGTCAAGACCAAGAAATGAATTGTCAACCAGATAAAACAGACAATTAAGTACCAAAAGAAATGTTTAAAGGAACAAAACGAGCCCACTCATCAACCAATTCACAGGTATCTACAATTACAGTGATCTCACCCAATGAAACTGATGATGAAGAAACAGAACTACAAAACCCAACTACTGACTTACAAGAAATTACATCAAAAGTGGAGACAGATGAGAAGATACAACCAAAAAAGAATAAAAGAACAAAAAACAATGATCAAAGATCTGATGGTGATGAATTTGATGATGCTAATGACTCGAATGATGAAAGTCATAATACAGAAGAGATACAACTTAGTAATTTATCAGGTGATGAAGTGAAGGAAACAACACAGGGAAGAAAGGAAAAGAGAACAAGAAACACTGACAACAGGACAGAAGAACAAGTGTGGGAAGAAATTGGAAAAGAAATAAACTCAACCAATGAAGAGAAACTTTATCCTCTAAATTTAGACCAATTTAGTAGCCTCTTGGACAGAACAAAAGGGAACCAAAATATAAAACAAATAGTAGATGAGTATACAGATAAAACTGAAGAATTAATCAGAATGTGCAGAGATTTACATGCCAAAATGAACCCACAAATGAAAAACAAATGTACTCGCCTTTCAAAAAAATTACAACAACTAAGAAAAAACAACAAAGAGATAATGAGTCAACCTTCAACCAGCTCTTCTCTCCATTAAAAAATCTAAGTAATGGAAATAATACAATGGAACATAAATGGATTCTATAGAAGACTAGAAAACATCAAGTTAATAATAAACAAATTCAATCCAATATGTTTATGCATTCAGGAAACAAATTTTTCTAATGATCACTGTGCTCAGATCAGAGGATATTGCAACTTCTACAAAAACAGAAATCATTCAAGAATCGCTAGTGGAGGAGTAGCAATATTTGCCTTACCATATACCTTACCTGAAGAGATTTCATTGAATACACACATAGAAGCAGTAGCTATCAGGATAAAAGTCCCTTATAAATTGACAATTTGTAATGTATATTTACCAAATAGCTACAATTTTAATGAGGAAGAATTAATCAATCTGACGAATCAACTTCCAAAACCATTTGTCATGCTAGGAGACTTTAATAGCCACCACATGTACTGGGGATCCCAAAAAAATGACCTAAGAGGAAATATAATAGCAGGGTGGTTGGAGAAAGAAGAAAACCTCATTCTCCTGAATTCATACCAACCTACTCATTTCAATAGCAGCAATGGCCATACAAGTAATATTGACCTCTCTATAGCATCAAACGAAATAGCCCCATCATTAGATTGGAATGCTCTGAAATATTTATATGACAGTGACCACTTCCCAATAAAAATTAAAATTGCTGAGGCACTTTCATCACAAAACAACATTCCATTAACAGGAAGGTGGGTATTTGACAAAGCAAATTGGGAATCATTTAAAGAAGAAATAGATAAATCACTTCTTGAGATGCCAGACTTATCAGATAGTACCACAAATATATCCATAAATGGTCTCGTAAAAACATTTTCTGATCTTATTCTTAAAGCAGCAAATAAAGCAATCCCCAAATCATCTGATATCCCCAAAAATAAATGTGTACCATGGTGGAACAAAGATTGTGCTCAAGCAACACTAGAAGCAAAGAGGGCACAGAGAAGGTACAAAAAAATGCACATAATGACCCAGATTTAATGTACAAAATTCAATACAAACAGAAGAGAGCACTAGCGAGAAGAATATTTAAAGAGAGTAGGAAGACATCCTGGCAAAATTTTGTATCATCATTAACACCACAAACACCTACTGCAACAATTTGGAAGAAAATAAATAATTTAAAGAATGGTCAGTATAAATCAGATAAAATTGTATTGGAAGATGCTGAAGGTAAATTCCATATGGAACCCTCACACAATTCAGATCTCCTAGCGGTAAACTTTGCTGCAAACTCTAATTCCAACAACTATAATAAAAAATTCTTAATTTATAAGGAATTGGAAGAAAACAATAACAATTATGATACAGAAGATAATACAAACCACATAAATATAGAAATTAAAAGACATGAACTAGATTTAGTACTCTCCCAATTAAACAATTCAAGCCCTGGTCCGGACTGTATACCTAATTTAATGATAAAACAACTTACAGACAAAGCACTAAAATACCTTTTAGCAATATATAATTTTATATGGAAAAGACAGGAATTTCCAGATACATGGAGAGAAGCTACTGTAATTCCCATTCTAAAACCTGACAAAGTGCCAAGTTCACCTTCCAACTACAGACCAATATCACTTACCTGCAATTTGTGTAAAATCATGGAGAAAATTATCAGTAGAAGAGTTAGATGGTACCTGAGGCACATAATATGCTAGCACCTCTTCAATTTGGCTTTAGGGAATCACATTCAACAATGGATTATTTAATAAATGTAGAAGCAGAGATATGTGAAGCCTTTTTAAACAAAAGTCATGTAATTGCAGTCGCCATTGATATAGAGAAGGCTTATGAAATGGTCTGGAAACATAGAGTACTTAAAATAATACAGAATCTTAATCTAAAAGGAAATATTTTAGCATTTATTAAGAACTTTTTGAGCAACAGAAGTATTAGAGTCAGAATCAATAAAACTCTCTCTAAACCAGTGCAAATAGAAAATGGTCTGCCACAAGGTTCTGTGTTAAGCGTTATTCTGTTTCTGATCAGTATTAATGAAGTGCTTCAAACAATCCACAAACCGGTTAAGGGATTTTTATTTGCAGATGATTTAACCATAATTTGCACTGGAAAAAATATTCAACACACAGCCAAACTCATTCAAAACACCCTCGACAACCTCCAAAAGTGGTCTGACAACACTGGTTTTAAATTTTCTAAAACAAAGACTGAATATATAATATTCTCTAGGAAGAAAGAAGAAAAAAGGGTGACTCTAAAGTTGGATGACAATATTCTTAGAAGTGTTCCAGCTATTAAAATATTAGGAATGACCTTTGACAGGAAGATGAAATGGAAGATCCATATTGACAAGTTAAGAACTGAATGTTTTAGAAGAATCAACACCATAAAAGCCCTATCTGCATTACAGTGGGGCTCTGATAGAAAATGCCTCATACAAACATACCAAGCCATAATAAGATCAAAATTAGATTATGGATGCATTTTATATGACTCAGCTGGAAGAGACCTAATTAATAAACTAGAAACTATACAAAATACTGCACTACGACACTGTATTGGTGCATTTAGGACAAGTCCCACTATCAGTATATTAGTTGAGACTAACATGATACCTCTTAAGCTAAGAAGAAAAGAACAAATAATTCTATATACAAACAAGATGTTAGTAAATAATCAGGATATTCATAAATATCCTTGGAAGAGAAGTACCACAGAAGCAGAATATCTAGCACATCCAGGATTACCAAAGCCTTTATATATTAGAGCATCTCTCTATACTAAAGAGCTGAATATGACCGTCCCCTCACTACTACCTAAAAAGAAGCCTACATTACCACCCTGGAGTAACATCACAATAAAAGTAAATATGGATCTAGCAGAGTATGAGAAGAGTAACACCCCCAAAGGAATATTTAGAATTTTATTTTTAGAAATGAAAACAAAGTACAATGATTACAAATCCTATTACACAGATGGATCAGCAATGAATGGGAGAAGAGGATGTGCAATAGTAACAAATAATAAAACATACAGATTCAGATTACATGACACCCTCTCTATATATACCTGTGAAGCGATAGCTATTCTTCAATCTTTACAAATAATAAGTAACAATAAAATAGAAACTAAACATGTAATTTTCTCAGATTCTAAATCAGCACTTTTAGCCATAACAAACACCAGTAACTCAAATCTACTAATAAAGGAAATTAGAGAATTAATTACTTGGCTAATGACTAACAACTATAGTATAGAACTAGTGTGGATACCAAGCCATCAGGGAATTCAAGGTAACGAAGAAGCCGATAAAGAAGCCAAAAATGCAATTAATGAACCTTTAAACAACACAATAAGTTTACCACAAGAAGAAGTTAAACGATATATTCAGATAAAAATCAAAGAATTTTGGGATTCTCACTGGAGAAACATTGACTCTAATAAACTACAGGAAATAATACAATCAACCTTTGAGAAGTCTGTTATAGTGCCAACTTCTAGAAAGGAACAAGTGACAATAGCCAGGTTAAGAATAGGTCATACGAATCTGACACATATCCATTTAATTACAAAAAAACAGAGAAACTTATGTGAAAAGTGTGGTGCAGCTTGGACAGTCAAGCACCTTCTTATATACTGCCAAGAATTAAAAACTGAAAGAGACCAATCTAAACTGCCTAAAAATATTAGAGACTGTTTAAATACCAAAGCTGGATGTAGACAGACAATAGTTTTCCTGAAGTTAATAAATAAGTACAATTCCATATAAGATGGAATAAATAATATAATATAAATACAAAATGTATATGTAAATAGGTTAACAATATTTCCATTATGTAATTCAAAATGTAGCTTATGTGTAATGCAAAAATTTAGTGCAAATTCAATGTAGTAATGACTGATGATAAATTGAATGTATATGTGACCATAAAAATTCTCTGATGTAATAAGTAATATATAATATAAATACAAATGTACATGTAAAGAGGTTTAATGTAAATATGTAAACTGTTTGACTGCTAACTAAAGTGTTAATGATACAAGAATATCCCTAATGGAAATCAAAATATAAATTTATATATGTATTGTAAATATAAGTATATTAATGATTGTTTGATGACTAATTGAAGGCATAAATACAGACAGTATATTGTTATCTAAATTAAATGCAAATTATGTGAGAAATGTAAATATGTAATATAATGTAACATTACTGATAACTGATAATTTATTGAATGTATGCATGACACACACAGGTAAAGACAATATTTTCCATATGTAAATTAAAACATAGACCATGTGTAATGTGAATATTTAGTGCAAATTTCAATGTATTAATGATGCAGTTTCGGATAATGTTTTTGAGAAATATTCTCACAAAATTCTAATAAATGTTTATTTTGTTTGAAAAGTTTCCCTTAATTCAGTATCACACTGTAAATCAGTCATTTCTAATTGAAAATTACAAGGAATAAAGCCTATATCAAGAGAAAAAGGTGTAGCAAATAAATTAAATTCTAACTGTAAATCAAATTCTCAAAACGGGTTTCAAATTCCAATTGCAATGTTCTGAATACATCTACACACTCTCCAAAATTTGATGTTTCGTGAATGTTTGACACTGAAGCTAATTTTCACAAGAATGAGATGTTCTTCTTTCTCAAAAAGACGGTTTTAAAATAAATAAAATTAACCTTTTATATTGTGCTATATTAGTGTTAAAACAACATAGGAACATCAAAATACATCCAAAACGTACTTTTTAAGAAACATTGCTTTTCAGAGTATTGAAAACTTACTTACGTTCTTATTCAGATTACTTGTCATATTCCGCAGCATGATTAACCTTATAATATCTTTTCATATTAAACTTCAAGTGATTAAAGCACTTTTTTGCAAACAACATTTAGCATAGCAGCCGCAATCTGCGAAAAGATACTTTTCTTCCCATGCCGCATTGAAAATTGTCGGCGTGGACGCTTCGGTTTGCCAAGTGTTGAGGTCGACGTCCATGTTTCCGCGACTGGAGTGATCGGGACACTGCGACAGAGGTTACGGCAAGCCGCGAAACGCCGGGCCTCCGGTGTCGTGCTCTCGGCGCTCGGCTCCGGTGTCGTGCCAACAAGGCTCCGCGCTCCCGATTCGCTTTGCTTCAGCAGCCCTGGCTCAGATCATACTAGGAGGAAGATAAATCCACTTCGTGTTCTCAGGAATTCAAATAATGATGTATATATTTCCAATGCCTGAATTTTATTTAATTTTTGTATTTTGGCGAGACATTGAAAAAGTTTAATTAATCACGTACAGCCCACGTGAATATTAATATATTTTGTACATTAAAATAATATAACTTATAATAAGCATTGAAGTATCAAACTACAATTATTAATATTGGAAATTAATTACAATGGGAAATATTTTACAAAGATGACAGGGTGGAAATGTTGCAGCGGCATTCAATGCATTTAATGCAGGAATGCTAGTAAATAACGATAATATATAGGTAGAACATGATATTCGAGGAAAGCTGGCTCCTAGGTCGCACACGGCGCGTTACAAGCGATTCGATTTCAGAAACAATATCTAATGCAAATGAGTGCGATGTGAAAATGTAAAAGCTGTAATAAGACATCTCTTAAACAACAATTAGTTTTCTCCAAAATAACAGCTTGCCATGCAGGATTTTCATTGGCAAATTGCATTTCCAGCACATACATTCGATAGCTCATCCCATTCAGGCTTTGGTTGCCACGTTCTTAATATTCATTCTTTCAGCATGTTTTCGATTTTCGGTGGCAACATGATAGTCACTAGGGAAATTTGTGGATAGAATGGTATCGAAATTAGGTTACGATTGTCTGGGAATTGGAATATACGATAAGATGACGAAAATGCCGACCTGTAAAAATTTCAGCTTGGCCCTACTTCCCAAACAAATAAACCACAGAGAAAGCTTTAAAAAATATAGGTGTCTTTGCAAATGTGTTCTTCATCCTCAGTCAAGATGTGTTTTTTCGTTCTTCAAACGCCGTTAAGCATCCGCTAAGGCCAGATTAACTTTAATTTGACAAAATTTATTTTTTTCCTGCGTCCCCCGCAGTTTGCTAAGATTGGGCAATGTCTATAGTTTTGTGTTTTAAAAGTCAGTGATTGATAATTATACAACATTCAATAAAAAGAACTTGGAAAAATACCTTAACATTAAAATTACTGAATAATATTTTAAATCCAAAGGATTGCCTCTACTCAAATATAAAGGAGTTTCAATTTCAAAGCATATATATTTACGTAATTTCTGAAAGTAAGTGAATCACAAACATGTGGCCCTAGTACAGTGCATTGATGAAGCTGGAGATGGATACACGCTCAATCATTTTCTAGGGAACCTAGGCCGTCATTGTACACAAGAGACGCGGCGTAGATATTTTGTGTATGCGTCGTCCCGTTGATGAAATCGGCTTAGAAGCTCAGGAAGAGCGGATTACATCTTGGCTGAAGCGTAGGTGATGGCAACGGCATCGACTGAGGAGTGGGGGCGATTTAATTTCGCTCGAGTCATCGGTGTTGCCCTGACACACTCCGGAATACAGATTTCTACAGATAGTATTTGCAGAATCCCAACAACATAAACAGAAGAAGACATGTCAATAAGTGATAAGGTGAGAGAGTCATGGCTGGCCTAGAGCGAAAGTAGTCTATGTAAAAATTAAGGAAATTCAAATTATACTAAGGATTGATTTATAGATAATTTGAAAATGATGTAAGTAAATCGAATTTATAGAGTAGTGAGTTACTGATTATTTGTATAATGTAACAACCTTGTTACCTACTTTTAGTACGTAAAAGTTTCTCTAATTGTAGATAATAAAATGTGCATTCGTTAACACACTTGTCACTGCTTTTCTCTATTACTGCTATTTACAACGTAAACAGAATTAGCTCCAGTACAGTCAAAAAGTATACAAGACTTAGATACAAAATAACTGTAATTAATCAAATTATCGTTCTTTAATCCTTGGTATTATCTTCGACTGATACAGAATAATACCACAGCAAATCTTGATCTCTTGTGTCTTCTCTCTCGTTTTTGAAAGACTACGCAGAGCGAAAAGAATCGCATAAAAGCGGGGTAGCACTACTCGGGTACAAGTAAGTTAGTTTCTTCTTTTCATTCAGAGCCTGTCCAGTAAACTATCGTAATAATTAAAGTGATATTGAGTCCTAATCAAGGTCTCTTTTCGCGTTTTATTGAACTCATTTTTGTTCCAGGCAGATTATAAAACACGAAAGTATCAGTTGTGTAGCAGCTTACGTTCGTAGGAAAGATTTCACATCTAAAAATGCTTCCTTACGGCAGATATAATCGACGAATACAAATGCCGTACATTGTAGCCGAGTATGGGTAAGGAAGAATGCTTAAGACTTTGTGCCCTCCACTTTCCTTGGCAGGTGGTCACAATGCAGGTCTGCCAACGCCTCCCACTACAGGGATGATGGCAGGGGTAAACAATGATGAACAATGTGATATGAGTGAGATAATGGTTGGGAAGTGACTACCGGAGGTATCAACGCCACAACCACGTAGCGTAAACAAACATGCCTTGCGCGGGACTCGAACCCGCCACCAGCTTAGGTGGCTCAGGGCGTCAATTGATGTCACTACCGTGTCTCTGAGCGAGAGGTCCTAGGGTTAGAGTCCCGACGGTGACAGGATTTTCGACACTAGCTACAGCTACGTCGAGTTCAGCCGCTGCGCGGAGGAGAATTCTAGCAGCCGGCTGCTCTGTTCGATAGCTTTTCGTGATTTCTCCAACCAACACCACACGAATGCCGAAGCAGTACCCTAGCTAATAGGTCACGGACCGTGCGCAGTTTTCCTTTCCCCATCCTCGTCCTATCCTCAACCGTTACTAACACACTCTCACAGATACATGCACTACACTACCATGCACGTCGGGAGGACAGTAGGGAGCTTAGAGCCTGTCCCGGCTGGAGTGGTTTTTCGCGGATGGGAGATACCTGAAAACCTCGTACTGGAATCCCCCCCCCCCGCTAACCAACGTGTAAGTCGGCATCGGATCTTGCCTTTCAGCGGGGAATATCACCGCCCCCTTCCGCGATAAATCATACTTTACACTTACGAGACTAATGACCTTCGCAGTTGACGCGCTCAAAAATACTAATCAATCAATCAATCAATCAATCAATCGAATCCGCAACTTTTGGCTCTGTACTTGGACACAGCTCCAAGGCACCGCGCCCACGACGCAGGAGAAAATAAATGAACACCCTTTTACCATGATGTGTTTCCTGGCATTCTTAACACTAAATCATCTTTGTTTTCTTCTTCTTCGTTTTCTGAGAAAACGTTTCTCGTTCCGCAGCTCCTGGCCGCGGGCGCCACG
This sequence comes from Teleogryllus occipitalis, assembly GCA_011170035.1. Classification (NCBI taxonomy): domain Eukaryota; kingdom Metazoa; phylum Arthropoda; class Insecta; order Orthoptera; family Gryllidae; genus Teleogryllus; species Teleogryllus occipitalis. The sequence continues at coordinate 123,014 of BLKR01001783.1, forward strand.
ACAGCCCACGGAGAGCAGTGGCGCAGCGCGTATTGGAACGCGGGGGCGCATCCGCTGCCAAAGCCCATTGGACGTTTATTCCTGCTGCTGGGCTGCCGCAGTCCTCTGCGATCGCTATCAGCCTCGCCGCCCGCTGCGGCACGGGAGGAGCGCGGCTGCCGCCAGGCCAAGGAGACGCAGGCCGGCTCGAGGCGAGATGCACCGCCTCAATTGATGTCATTGCAGTGCCTCTGACCGGGAAATCCTACGGTTCGAGTCACGACAGTGGAAGGGTTCTCGACAGTGCCAAGATAGCTCGGTGGAATTCCACCGCTGCCCGGAGAATTCTAGCGGCCGGTTGCGTAGATCGGTAGTTTTCTGTGGTGTCCGATCAACAACAGGTCAACGCCGAAGCAGGATCATAACAAAATGCCTGGACCACGGACCGCGCGCGATCTTTCCTTCCTCTTGCTTGACCTATCCTCATCACTTACTTACGCAAACATACATGCACGACACTATCACACATGCCACGAGACCAGTTGGGAGCTTAGAACTTGTCCCGACTGGGGCGGTAGGTCAGCGTCGGATCTTGTCATCCAGCGGGGAAAGATCACTACCACCTCCTGCGATATAAACAAGTTTAAACACTTATGAGACCTGAGCAATTGACGTACTCGAAATCACTAATCAATTACTCAATGAAAAGACTGAAGCTCAAGGTAACGTGTATATATTATTCTCTTCCCCCATACATCATACAGTTTTCATTGATATTTCACGAACATAAATCCAACCAAAAGAAAATCTTTAACATGTTTTCGGACGAGGTATAAGCGGTTGTCAGTTTCAAAAGTCGCCTCGTCCCAAACTCTCTTAGCTGCAATGTTTCGTCATGAACTCACGACTGACGTCAAAAATAAAAAAGAAAAACGAAGAGCAACGAGAAGAGCAGGCTAGAGACGTTGCAAACGCTCCGTCCCATTTGCGTGTCGCAGTTTCGGAGTTTTTTGCGGCACGCAGCGTTGGCGGCGGGGGCGGGGCGTGGTGGTGGGGTGGGGGCGGGGCGGCCGTGCATGTGCGGCTCGCCGCCGCTGCCCCCGCGCCGTCGCGCGTCGGGGCGATCGCAGCGGTCTGGTGGCGTCGCCGGGGCTTTTTGCCCGCTGAGAATAACCTTGGTATGGTAACCCTGAATACCAAACGCGGTCCAAGTCGGCGCGCTATCTTAGCGCGGCGCTCTGCGGATGTTTGGCAGTTCATCCGCTCGAATTAGGGCCGGCGACGCGTCGCAGGCGGACGCCCTCGCGCGCCGCGCACGCCTCGCCTTGTCTCGCCACTCCCCCCCTCCCCCCGCCCCCCCCACGTCACGCCACGCCACGCCCGCAGACGCCAGGAAAGAAGTGGCACCAATGGCTGAAATGGGAATGTATGGGGTAGTTGCACAAGTGCGTATAAGCCAGACAGTGGCTATATAATATGGCTAATATCAACTTCACTTCTTTATGGAATTGCGTTATGTTACTAAACAAACCTGGCATTGAAATCGACCAACCTACTTGCCTCGGTTTCTTAAAAATTCGGGAAAATACGCTATTACAAAAATCTAAGTTGATGTTAAACTCAGCATTGGGCAAAAATTGAGAATCTCTTAAGACTTAAATCACTAATTAGATAAGCAAAATGATAGCTTCCCAGCATGTTGACCTCTGAAATTGACTGCAGTGTTTTGAACGAATAAAATAGAGACGATCAAAGTCGTCTCATAGATGAAAACTCAAAATATTTTTTATAGCGCCAAAGTGAGGAAACTATGTTCTGTTTAAACAAACCTAAAAATTTCTAAGAAGTTACTTCAAACATTTTCATTGCCAATTGTACGATCCCAGCAAAACTGTAAAAGGAAATGTGAAATTATTCAAACAATCGTAGACAATTAAAAAATAAATTGTTGAATTTGAAGGGAAACTGGAGATTTGGTTTCTGTAGCGAAGTCATGAAAAAGCAGACAGCTGAGTTTGAAACAAGCTCCTTCAGATGTGCATCTTCATGCACATGTTTATCAATTGACTCGTGAACAACATCGACAATTCTCATCCAATATCATTTGATGACAAGAAATTCATATTAATGCATGCTCTCCTCCTGCTAACCTGACAAAAGAAAATATCCAGGAGTTCGGTTAGAAAGTTACTTCACATCCTCCTTATTTACTTGATCTTGCGCTCTCAGATTTTCACATTTCCCGCTTTCTGTATTAAACCTCTTTTCTTGATGAAAATGCACTCTAAACATGGATTCACTTCTTTAACTCAAGGTTTCTACAGGCGTGGAATCGAAAAAGTATCTAAGAAATGGCAAACTCAGTCCAAGTGAATATACTGCTACAGATACAAGTTTCTCTTATGTTTAAAAGATAATAAACATAAAAAATGATATACTTATGCATAAATTCAACAAAACTAATAGGAAATGTTCCCACTATCGCAGATTTGATTTCCGGCTAATCCACTGGATTTTTCGGATATGAATACCAACGGCACACATGGAGAATGTTTTACAGTGTGTAAAAGTGCAAGTGTATGTAAAAAACAGTAAGGTTACAACAGGTAAATTTGGGGCAAAATTTACCAGCCAGATTAGGCATCCAAAGAGAGTTCGGAATTGTGTTGCTAAATAGTATCAGCAAGACGAAACATCGAAATTAGCGTAGAAGTGTAAAGAAACCGTTCCCACCGAGGGCCACACAAATGGGAACTAATAATTATTAATTTGCTGAGGGCATTCGCTAGTATTGTTTAGCGAATGAAAAAAAAATCAGTACAATAAATAGTAAAGAAAGTGCAGTACTCGGTTCCTGAATATGAACGGTAGAGAATGCGTATACCTTTACGGTCTTCCCGTTTTCTGGCTACTGTGGGTCCATCATTGTCTCCCACTGGACAGATGATTATAAGGGTGATTATGAAGAGGGACTGATGAGAGATTAATGTGATTGGATGAAGGTTTAGAAGTGATATCTGGAAATAAGTGAAGCACTCACATCACGATAACTGTTCAAATACAAACCCATCTTCACCACTGAGGCAAGAGTACAAAAAATATTTGTTTGCATTTTATTTCAGTACAACATTTTATTCTTACTCATCTTTTTGGGTCTACAACCCAATACGATACTCAAAGAGTGACATGAGCAAACTCGCAGAAATAATTGTATCATTGTAGATATTCAGGTGATTATTCGAGTTGTGGATACAGCAGATAGCGTAACGACTATCCCTAAGGACGAAAGTGGAAGCGGAGGAATCGAAGGGAACTACGGAACTACTTCCACAGGAGAATTCAAATTTGCCACTGAAAGTCATCTGCGTCACGATAGAAGTCGTGCGTTCTCTTGTTCTTGCGAAATCGTAAACGTTTTCCCGCCAGCGAAGAAAACTGACGTGTCCCATTCTGACAAAACTTTCGACACACGCATCCAGCGGCCGCCCGTTCGGCGCCTAACATCCTCCGCAACAACTCGACTGCCTAGGGAAAACCCTGGAAGGACCCGCGCGACACTCACGCGCACATAATTCGGTCCGTATTATCGTGTGCTTGGCGTCGTGTCACACGTTATGCCTTAAGCGTGGAGAATGCAGGATAATAACCCAACCCGAAACAACGAATAAGGCAATGGTTTCAAAATACCAGAAAGTTGATGAAAAAATAAATAGCAAGAGAACTGAGAGAAGTATCACATTGGACAGTAAAGAGAATACAATTCAATACAGAAGAGAGCTGCCGGCAGCTCGTGTTGGAGCACTAAATGATAATCAGTGTGATAACGATGCCTTTGTATGTTCGTAAAAAAGTGCGCAATAAAGCGATTCTTCCGACTAGTCAGAAACTGTGTAAGTCATAGGGACATCTTGTTATAGGATACTTCAACGTGTTTACGGACATTCTACGCAGATTAATTGGTTGCCTTCGCTTGTCAACGGACATTTCTTTAGTACTGCCTGTATAAAAAATTGTAAATAAACTCGTAGTTGAAAATATTTGAGCCTCCTTTGTTGTAACTTGGTTCACAAGAATTCGTGAAGGTTTCTTGCTTAGCGTGTGCAGTGGCAACTTGAAAAGTACTGAATGGGGGCACTCATACTCCAGGAATTGCGCGCGCGTGGTAGAGCTCTGTTGAGGAATACGGTGCACGAGTTTCTTGCGATAAGTTGTTTCCGTAATGGTGAAATTACGTGCAGAATGGACGAACTTTTGTGAAAACCCTTCACCAAATCAGAGGAAAAACAGTCCATCCAATGAAGACAGACAAACCATGAAAGAATGCCAAGGACTGAAAGAATAATAAATTATGGTGTTCTGCGATTTAATTACAAGTGTTCTAAACTTACTTACAATCAGTATTATATTATAAATTTCCTTCATTAAAAAGGTAATTTTCTTCGATATATTGCGCAAAAGATTTTCGATATAACCGTATCGATGTATGAGGGAACAATGCTGGTTTTAGGAGAAACCGCTGCATCGTGCCCCGCTGTCCTGGGCGCGCCGCGCCGGTGAGGGAGGTGCGGCGCTCTCGCACAGGCAGCGGCGGGCGCGGCCTCGTCCGCAGCTGCGGTGCCGCACCGCCATCGATCGCGCGCGGGCGAAGGGCGGAGGGGCGTGGGCGGAGGGGCGTGGGCGGGCGGAACGGGGCGGGGCGGGGCGGGCGAGGGCAACAACAGGGGCGCGGGCGCGAAGGAGCACGGGCCGGTGTCGCGGGGCGAGTGAGTGGGCGAGACGGAGTGGGAGAGTGGTGGAGGTGAGCAGAGTGGTATGGCCAAGAGTGGATGAGAGAGCGGGGCTGCTCGTGTGAAAAAGGGAAAGGGTGAGGGTGAGGGTGAGGATGAGGATGAGGATGAGGATGAGGATGAGGATGAGGATGAGGATGTGGAAGAGATGAGGGTGAGGGCGAGGGCGAGAGTGAGGGCGAGGGCAAGGGCGAGGGTGAGGGCGGGGTTGAGGGTGAGAGCGAGGGCGAGGGCGAGGGCGAGGGTGAGGGCGAGGGCGACGGCGAGGGCGAGGGCGGCGAGGGTGCGGATGGGACGAAGGCTCAAAGATGCTCGGGTAAGAAGAGGGAAGGCAGACCCAGCGTCTAAATTAGAGGCGGTGCTGCACGCTGGAAAGGCAAGAGACTTCACGAATAGCCAGGAAACGTAACTTGCGTCGCGCCCTTTGCAACATATGTGTAACAGCTGCGGGTGGGAATCGACATGGTTTCGTCATTCTGTCAAAGGAATCGATCTTGAACGTCTGTAGAAGGTTGTTATAAGTAGTCAGCCCTAAAGAAAATAACTAGATATGAGATACAGAAAGTTACACGCGGTTCGTGGCACAACAGTCTCACACTCCACCGGCATCTCAAACATAAAGAAACAACAGAATACCCGATTGAACCCCACATACTTAGCGCAAATATTTATATGCTTTCGGAAAATCTCCATCTTCGTTGAAGTTCGTGGTCGCCAATAAATTCTAGGTGAAAATTACTTACATAGATATTAAAATATAAATATCGTCATCCCTGATTAACTACGTCCAGTGAAAAACGATTTTCGTTGAAAATATAACTTTTCATAAATCATTAGCAGCGCGCTCAAGACCTAAAATAAATCATGGTGGCTGTGAACCTTCTTTTAAATCGGTAACAAAGACAGGTTGGTGCTGATTAATTAGCAACCTGCCATTCAACTCATGGAATACTTTTTATTTGCAGATAATGTGTATATCACTCGTAACTCTTCATTAACCAAGGCCATTAGATCAAAGCGACACCTCTTGAAAACTATATTTTGTAGACAGCAGCGAGCTCAAGGCACTCCAGCAGGTGGCGACACACAACTCTCGCTCTTTGAAGACTCCCACAAAGCCGATGGTCGCTAATGGGGGTTGGCGGAAGTAGACAGAGGCCGGCGTCCACAGTGGACATCCGACACGGCCGCGCGCCCCGCAGAAGCAAGTGTCGGAGGCTGCGGCGGCGACGGCGCACAGTGGGCCAAAGCAGCCTAACGCGAGTCTGGGTCGGCTCGCAAAGCAGTCGAGCCCTCTTGCAATCACAGGAGATGATCCAATCATCTTCAAGTTCAAAACTCCTCACCTCGCTGTCAAGTTCACCTCACCGTCGAGCGACTTGAGTACTATCACAAAATAACAAGTACGTCATAACAGAATAAGTACTATTAAGATACATCGACAAGGACCCAAAGGTGCTCAACCCGGAAGATAGTACCTGTCTTGAGGAATATCAAAACTCAGGGAAACCCCAGCGCTTGACATCCACGTCCAAGGCAAAGACCAAAAGAAAGAAAGGAAGAATGAAAGAAAGAAAGAAAGAAAGAAAGAAAGAAAGAAAGAATGAAAGAAAGAAAGAAAGAAAGAAAGAAAGAAAGAAAGAAAGAAAGAAAGAAAGAAAGAAAGAAAGAAAGAAAGAAAGAAAGAAAGAAAGAAAGAATCAAACAAACAAATAAACAAAGCAAGAAAACAACACAAGAGCGACCACATGGGGATTGAAGATACTTTTGCGGCGTAGCGGAAGGCAGTTGTCACGCATTGGCGTTCTAATGCTGTGTGTGGGTTGTTGGCGTAGATTCGCAACGGACCTGTGTCTTCCACAACACTGGCGATTTACACGATAAGTGTCACAGTGACCATGTCAGGCTCTGTTTAATTTATAGGGAATTGCACTTCGCCCTCAAGACATCGTAGTGCTTGCCTTCTGGTTCCTAATCTGGGAGTCCAGAAGCGTCCAACTGTCAGGCTTTTAAACGCCTAGGGATTCGGGAAGCATCTAATCGTCAGACTTGAAATGAAGTTAGGGGAATGAAACTTGAACACGTTTCGTAATGATGTAATGATTTTTTGTCATAAAAAGTTCGTTAACAAATTACCTACTTTCATACATTTCGAAAATGATTGGCTTGGATGGTCCATTCTGATTGATTGGCTTATTGCTGGTGTGGTCTATTCTGAACCACTGTGCCGCAGAGTGGAGGCGGCGTCCGCTGGTACAGGCGAGGTCGCGATAGCGCCCTCGGCGGGCGGGGCCGCCTGTCGCCTGCACCCTTCGCAGCCCTTTCCTCCGCAGCGCGGAAGGAGGCGGGGGCTGGCCCGATCGAAGACGTCGAAAGATCCTCGCCCAGAAGGGGCGGATATTTGGACAATGGTCGGCCGTCCCCGTCGCGCCTACGGGCAGCGAAGTGGGGGCGGGGCTGCGAGGCTGGGCGATGCGAGATGCAGTGACGCAAAGTGAGTCGAGGTGATGCGGGGCGGGGGAACAGGTGGTGGTGGGGTTAGGATGGAGCGGGGCGGCGCGGGGTGAGGTGGGGAAGGGGCAAGGTTCGGTTGGCATGGAGGCTAATGGAACGGGTAAAGGCGTGATGGGGCGGAGCGGGGCCGGGCTGAGCGCGACCGAGTCGACGAACGGGCAGCTCCATCTCATCTGCGTCTTCTTTCATACAAAAATACGACCCTTCGAAATGGAATCCCGCCCGGCGGGGCCACGCCGCGCCGCGCCTGCCTCAATGGATCAGAGTGGACTCGGGACACCTCCATATACGACCCGGACGAGGGTGGCAGGGTGTTGCGGAGCGCTACATATTGATAAGGCCCCTTTCTCCGCTTTCGCCAGCGCTTTCGTGCGCGGTAAAGGCCCGGCGGCCGTGGCCTTATCGGGAATCTCTTCGGTCCTTAGAGGGCCAAGACAGACGGCCGCAAGAAACGCGACGCAGCCTCTTGTTAGCACGATAATGGAAAGCGCTGGGAAGTGTGCATCGGTGGTTTGTGGGGAGGTTTCCTCTGGGTCATCGTCTTTCGAAGGCGACCACTGCGGGTTCTCAGATAAAGTGAGAACTTCCTTAACTGCTCTCGTATCTTCACACAATTCTTTCTCATTACGCGCGTATGGAAGAAATCGTCTTTCACTTTTTCTTTATTACATAGAGAGGAGAAGCACGTGATGCATTAGTAGGAGAAAACTCTCTCCCGAAGAGAGAGAATGTGAGGACGAAAATATTATTTAAAACTCCTGCCATATTTATGTTTTATTTTATGACTCATTATACCAAAGAATCTCATTATTTGCAGTTAAATTACGCGCCTCTTTGTATCTTGTGAAAATACAGAATACAGGACAGACTGATAAGAGTGAAAGTCCGTGGTTTAGCTTTCACTTCTGAGTATTTAAGGTGGACATCACTGGTATTCATTGTAGAATTTGTGGTACTCAAATTAGGATCGCAGGATTTATGCTGTGTGTTCTCCGTTTCAATTTACTTTTTCCACCATTTTACTTCTATTTTATCATACTCATTATCATCTCTTCAATCACATCACCTATTCACGCCCCAAAAGTCGAAGCACAGAGAATCAACATAAGTAAACAATACTCATAGACAACAAATTCTACACAAATATCAACACTAAAATTATAAAAATACCTGCAGCACCAACAAGCACAGTCACAGTCGACATCCACGGAAATTATGTCAACAACCTTCTGAACACATTACCCGAAAGGAATAGAATGATCCTGATTGAAGTTCGTGACGTAGTTCGCACGTGTCATATCCATTTATTTCCTCTTTTCAATGCAATATTGAAAATTCGACCTTCATTATGCATGCATTATAGTTAATTCACATAATTTATACGTGTTTACATAAGCGCCTACCGCTGATGATTAATGGCACCGCGACAGAAGTCGAATAATGAAGCCAGTGCGAGTGTCATTAGTAAATAACGGCGCGCCGCTGCTTTTCATCGCCGCCGCGAGCTGCGTAATTCGCGGAAGCCAAAGCGCGAAAGTGCGCCTGGGAATTCGTTTCGCGAGCAGCTGTGCGTCTCTTTCGCGAATTTTTTGGTTTCTCTGGTATTGCGACAACAAGAATCGTTGCGTGAAGAGGTAGGTTTTCCTGGTATGTGAATGCTCTCGGTTATCCCAGAGAAAAACGCATCCCCTCCAATTAAACGTCTATGCTAAATATCCATGGTAAGATCCACCCTTGCTTGAATAGAAATAAATGATTCTTACTATTACCCACTGGTACCTCGGAATACATCCCGTTGTTAACTGAATACCCAAGCGGCCAATATTTCGAGGTCTCCCATTTCAGGCTTGACGAACTCCACAAAAGGATGATAGAAACTGTCAGCCAGCCAAACCTACCCACAACGCTGAAAGATGTATTTTTGAACATTTATTTACAAAAATAATTAATAAAGGCACATAACCTAAGGCACCAGAGTGCGCCTGAAAATTTGTTTCAGGCTCACCTATGCGTCTGTATTGTGTAATTGCTGGTTTCTCCTGTTTACCAGCTTGAGTAGAAGCGATGCGTTCAGGCAGGCCCGGAACTAGGGACTGGAGCACTCGATCTACAGCGTCGTCCACGGTGTTTTTTGTTGTGCAGTATGTAGTTTTAAAAAGTTCCTTTAAGGGAAGGGTTATTTATTTTATTCTTTGATTAATTTATATTTCCTGAAGGTGTTAGTTAAAGGGAAAAAGATGAGTAATATGTAAACGCATATGTGAAAGGGCAACATTGTAAAAAAAGTGCCTAGCAGTACTACTTCGTTACAAACTCAAATTAATTATCTGCGTTGTTAATGCTAAGCACTACCCAGCATTGTGTCAAAGCAAACAGTCGTTTCTCGAAGCCTGAGACGGGGGGTCGTCGGGGCTGGAAGTCGAGCCCAGTCGCCCTCTTCAGCGTCTTCGCCTTCACCCTTCACCCAGCGGAGCGCAGCGCAGCGCAGCCTTCGTGGCTCCAGAGGCGCGGGCGGGGCGTGCGAATCGATGGGGGACAGCCACCTGCCCATCAGCAGAAATGCGGGTGACGTTGGGCGGGGAACGTCCTGAAGGAAGGGGAAGCAATGGGGGGCTTTGAAAATGCGCAGAAATTTTACTATATTCTACTATTTTCATTATATATATATATATATATATATATATATATATATATATATATATATATATATATTCAGGTTCCGGAACGCCCCCCAAATTAAGTATTAATTTAACAGAAATAGTTATACATTCATAATATAATTTAATAATTGTTCGCGAGGTACCGGAACGCCGTTCCCTCGTGTTCCGCCAGAAATCAAGCCCTGTGTATACATACAGAGCATATATACAAGTTTCAAAGTAATACTTGAGAAATAACAAAAATATTAACAATTAACATATTTTTTAATTCAAAGTTTTCAATAATGGCACAGTGTTTATATTATTGTTAATATTACAAAGAGTTAAGAACTATCAGTAAGAGGACCTGTAAAAAATATAATTTTGGGTTAATTGCGAATTGTTTACAGACTAAAATAAGGACAAAGGGATGAATAACTTAATTACTATAATTTCAATTTAAAATAAAATATTTTCCTTTAAAATATAGCCTTCATTAAATATTTTCGGAAACCATCCTTGGTACAGGCGAGACTCAAGTCGGGTGCCTGCTTCCCTATTGTAGTAAAAAACAACAACAAATGGATTCTGATTATTCGAAAATCATTGATTTTCGAAGGATCTTATATGTACGATTATACAGAATGAGTCATTTTACGGATTCACTATCTATAGCATCTTCCTCTTAATATTACCAACAAATAATTACAGTTTTGAATCAGAGACCCGGACAGACATTGTAACGTCGTGGGTAGGGATCTACTCCACAAGGAAACAGACACGAGTGAGGTATATACAATTTATTTACATTAATTTATGTACACTGTTTACAGACCTCACTCTAAGGTGTTTGTCGGCTACCTGCCGCAGCCCCCTTCTCCGAACACGCGCCTTGCGGCCGCGCATGCGTTTAGCCAACTCGGCCGATTTGCAACTTGGCACCTGGTGTGCCTCGGCAGACACTCTGCCCCGAAGTATCGAGCATACTTCACAGTGTTCGAGACTCGAACACCCACACGTGCCTGCAGCACTTCCGCGCCAGACTTGGCCGGACAAGTTTTGCGGTGTTTAGCCGCGAGGAAACCAGAAACGTTACCCAACCCAGGGCTTCTGCCACAGTCCTTTTATATCCTCGAGTCACATGACTTCCGCGTCATCATTCCCCCCACGCACTCGTCTTGAGGCGTCTGCTTCCGCCGTTGCAAGTTGCACCCGGCACCTACAAGCCCTCTCCCCTTTTGGACTTTCCCTGAAGGGTTGGCCTTTGTTTGGAAGCCTATTTTTGGCTCCCTCATCCCCATACCTTGCGACTTGTCTCTCCGGAGCAGAGAGTGAAGTCCATGACGCTACAGACTCCTCTATCCCCGGGGAGAATTTTTTCCGCAGGTAGAAACCACAGGAAAAAATTTATAATGAAGCAATTAATGACAGTTACAATTTCACAATTTCGCTGCTTCACATGTACTCATGGTGGTATCTAATTTAACCCTTTTTACACCATATAACATTACTATTTACAACATTTTTTCTGACTTCATAAATTTGACATTTTAACAACTAATAATAGTTTTTACGCTCTGGACTCTGTCCGTTACTCGTACTCTACCTCTGTTCTCTGATGTATAGTCATAAATTACTCCAATTGTCCAATTAATATACTCTTATATACAACTTTTTCATAGTAATCTTACTGTTTCTTGATGTGATTCTATACAATTTTAAATACACATATTCACTGATACTCTAATTTTTGAACAATCAATATACTCTTATATACAACTTTTTGATAGTACTCTTGCTGTTTCTTGATGTGATTCTATACAATTTTAAATACACATATTCACTGATACTCTAATTTTTGAACAATCAATATACTCTTATATACAACTTTTTGATAGTACTCTTGCTGTTTCTTGATGTGATTCTATACAATTTTAAATACACATTTTCAGTGCATCTGTGAAACAATTTTTTTCAATTCATCAAATACTGTTTTTCAAAATTACTATTTACACGAGTACATTTAGACAAGATAGTTTCCAGTTTACATAGTGAAAACTTTACGTGATGCTATACAATACAAATAGGAGCCACTGAAGTGCAACCATTTACCTAACGAGATCAGTTCAGGTTCATGAAAACATGCGACTTAAAGCGTCGGCATTCCCATTATCTTTCCCTTTTTTGTGGCAAATTTCGATGTCATAATGTTGCAGCATTAACGACCATCTCAATAATCTAGGGTTGTTCCCGGAACAATTTCGCAACCACACTAATGGGTTATGATCTGTTTCGATCTTAATTTTCACCTGCCCGTCAAGATAATACCGCAATTTTTGCAATCCCCAAATAATTGCTGTACACTCGGCTTCCACCGTACTGAAATTTTTCTCCACATCCGTCAATTTCCTACTTAAGTATAGAACGGGTTTTTCATCGCCGTTCTCGTCTGTCTGAGCTAAAACTACGCCTATTCCTCTTTGACTTGCATCACATTGTATTTGAAATTGTTTCGTGAAGTCAGGTGCTCTTAATACAGGTTCGCAACATAAAGCTTCACGCAACTTATTAAATGCACTTTCACATTCAGGATTCCAATTTACTGTCCCCTGGCGTTCCTTCCCCCTTAACAAATCTGATAACGGAGCTGACATTTCGCCAAATCTGGGAATGAATTTCCGGTAGTACCTGCTCATACCGAGAAAACATCTGACTTGTTTTTTCGTGTGTGGTCTTGGAAACTCCCGAATTGCATGCACTTTAGCTTCTACAGGGCGCATTTCCCCGCTTCCTACTACGTAGCCTAAGTATTTTACTGACTCTCTACCAAACATGCATTTACTCGGCTTTACATGCAGTTTTGCCTGTTTCAGAATCGAGAACACATTTTGCATGTGTTGTAAATGCTCTTGCCACGAGTTGCTGAATATGGCTATGTCGTCTATGTACGGTACCGCATATTCGCTGCACGGCGCTAACAGAGCGGCCATCATTCTACTGCATTGGTATGGCGCGTTCTTAAGGCCAAAAGGCAATCGCAGTGGGCGATATGTACCAAAGTTAGTTACAAATGCAGCCAGCCTTTGCGCTCTTGGCGTTAAACTGATTTGCCAATAGCATTTCGCTAAATCTAGAGTGGTGATTATTTTGGCTGCCGCCACCGTCTCGATTCGCTCTTCCATGTTCGGTAATGGAAAGTACTCTGTCTTGATTAATTTGTTTAACCGCCTATAATCGATACACGGGCGAGGCTTCCGACCCGGTGCTTCGACTAATATCATCGGTGACGTATACTCGCTATCACCTACTTCAATAATGCCGTCGCGTAGCATTTTGCTAATTTCATCCCGTAAAATAGCAGATTGTCTAGGCGAAGTACGATAAGGTGCACGACGCACGGGCGTTGACTCATCTGTGAGCTCTATGTCCATTGTAAGCGCATCGGTCAGTCCTGGTTTTTCGGAAAAGATATCATGATACTTCATGATTAATTGCTCGAGTTTCTCTCTGAACTCAGGCGGAATTTTCGTACCTTCGAGCATTTCCTGGAGATTGAAGTCGCTCGCTTCGAGATGAACGGCATATCTGTCAATCTCATCCTCTACCTGTTCGCAGCCTTGGATCGGTGTTGTCACATAGCTGATGTACTCAGTCCGCTGATGGTACTGCTTCAGCATATTCACGTGATACACCCGTCCGTCCTTTTTCCCAGGCAATAATACCACGTAGTTTGTGTCAGAGACTTTTTCCTTGATCTCGCCAGGCCCTACCCACTGTACCGCCAGTTTTCGGGTACGATTTGGCGCTAAGACCAGCACCTTGTCGCCAGCACAAAACGTGCGGTTTACTGCTCTGCGGTCGTACCAGACCTTCCTACGTTCTTGCTCGTTCAGAAGTTTGGTGTGAGCTAGTTCACGCGATTTCCGAAGTCTATTCACGAGACGGAATACGTACTCTACCACTGAACTGGGCTCCTTCTCCTCACTTCCGGCAATGTGCTCGTATAACAATGTGATGGGAGTACGCAAATTATTCCCATACACTAACTCTGCTGGAGTAAAACCTAAACTTTCGTGCACGGTAGTGCGCAAGGCAAATAATATTGCAGGTAATTGAAGCTCCCATTCCGTACCCGCTTCTAGGCACAGAACCTTCAATAAGCGGTTCATTGTTCGGTGCATTCTTTCCACCGCATTAGATTGTGGGTGATAAGGAGAACTTCTAATCAAACGAATTCCGAACTTCTGCGCGAATTCCGCGGTCAGAACGCTCGTGAAACAGGTGCCCTGATCTGTCTGAAGTTCCTTCGGGAAACCTATTCGGCTAAATAGCTCTAAGAGTGCGTTGATTACAGTCGCCGATCGTAAATCCGTTATGGGAATCGCCTCTGGATATCTAGATGCCATGCACATCGCAGTAAGAATGAATTTCTTACCCGACTCGCTTTCCTGAAACGGTCCGCATGCATCGATATTTATTCGTGAAAATATTTCCCCTACAGGTGGTACCATCACTAACGGTGCTTTCTGTCTGTCTCCCGATCTGCCTACCTTCTGGCATACGTCGCATGACCTGACGTACGTTTCCATTTCCTGGAAACATCTTGGCCAGTAAAAATACTTCGCTAAGCTATCCTTACTTTTGGTTGTACCTAAGTGCGCATTCGCGGTCTCGTGACACACTTTAAGTACCGTGCCTCGAAACACAGCGGGAACAACAATCATGTCGTACCGCTCGCCTTTTTTACTAAATCGAGTGCGCAGCAATAATCGATTACGTAGGAAGTACGGTTCTTTTCCCGTCTCGGGAACTTCATTCTCGCATTTTTTATAGATTTCCGCGAGCGTACTGTCCTTACTTTGTTCGTTAATAAATTCCTCTGTCGAGATCTGAATTAATTCTACTACAGGAGCCTCTATCTGCATAGACTTTACATTGTCGGCGTCGGCGACTTCCTCGTCGCCTCCGATGACATCTGCCTCCGCGTCTCCCGTTACCGGCGAGTCGGCTACCTGCTTTCCCTTCGCGTCGCTATTTTGAGCTAATCCGGCGCTCGACCCCGTCTCTGCCGCCCTCATCTCCGGCTCGGCAGTGCCCGTCGCCGCTGCCTTCGACCGCGTTACAACTGCGCTCACAATCTGCGGCTCAATGAAACCACCTCGAATTTCCTCGAGTAATTGCGCCGTACGATTGCTAAGCAGATAGTAACCGAAATCACAGTCGCGATTCACTACTGCAGCTCTGGTTGTTACCTTCCCGAAAGGCCCTTGCAGTCGGATCTGTGCTACTGGTAGATTCCTCGGTTTTGAATCTAAGGGTTGAAACACCCATACACTTTCCCCTGTTAAATCAGAATCTTCTATAAACCGTTCGTTTACAACATCAAACGACGCTCCACTATCACGCAGAATAATACCGGGCTTCTCATTTATGAGTGCGTGGGACGTAAATGGTTGGAACAGCTCCGCCGCTGTCTCTTCCGCCATGTGGCCAACCTTTTCGCCTTTCTCCGCGCCGCGCTTTGTCGGGCAGTCCCGCGCGATATGCTGGGGTGACCCGCAGCTAAAGCATTTCCTCACGCTGGGTTTTTCAAAATCTTCCCTGACGTCACGGCTTTTGTGCAAAGGTTTCCCGGCGCCCGATACCTGCTTCGGTTTTTCCCCGCTGGCTTGAACTTCAGGCCCTCCGTCCCTTCTCTGGAACGGTTTTGAGAAACTACGTTTCCATCCCGACCTATTGTTCTCGTAATTATCTAATTTCTTCGCGAATTCAAGTGGAATTGCGAAGTTTCCCCACTCGTCAATGAAGTGTTCCTTTATTTCAGCTGGAACTCGCCGTTTCATTTGATCCGTCACGATTAAGTTGAGCAATCCCTCGAAAGTTGATATGCTAAGCCCCGCAACCCATTCCTTACAATAATTATGTAATTCGCGGGCATACACATTCCACGTGGTGTTTGTGGACTTCATGTGCCTCACGAATAACTGCCGAAACTTTTCTGCATTAAATTTATACATTTCTAACAATTTAGATTTAATGTCGGCATATTCGGTCATTGTTTTCCCGTCTTCTAACGTAAGCCATGAATTGATTTGATGAGGAAGTAGCCCCATAAGATTGGCAACCCAATCTTCCTCCGGCACTCCTAACAACTCCGCTTGGCTCTCGAACACGCTTAAGTATGTAGTGATGTCATCGCTATCGCCTTTGAATCGGTCCATAACGTGATTCAACCGTACATGTGTTTGCGTTTTCGCCTCGTTCCCTGAACTTACGCTTCCTGTCGGCGTCTGATTCGCTATCCGGAGTTTCTCTAACTCGAACTCGCGATCTAGTCTTTCTCGCTCTCGTTCTTTCGTAGTCTGACACAAAGCCTTAACGAATTCTTCCTCGTATTGGCTGCTATTTACTATAATGTTTCGCAACTTTACTATTCTGTCATCGTCGTTTGCCGTTTCCCCTAGCTCTCTAGCAACGTGCGTTAGGCACTCCTTACTAAACTGCGCAAGATACGCCATGATGCCTGAACTGTTCTCGAATTGCAGATGGCTACACTTACGTGAGTGGTGATCCTCGTGTACTCCTTCCGGTCGGATGGCCTGGTATTCGTCCTTCCTGTCAGAGGGATGCCTTCTTCTTGACGTCGGCGCCTTCCGCCCCCCAAGTTTGACTTGCGATTCAATTAAAAACTACCTCGTGTAGCTCGCACAGTCTTACAGCCCCCTACGTTCTCGGACTTCCTAGGATGCACAATTCCCGTTGATTTCACCCACACACGCCAGCTACGCACTCTCGTGCACTGCCGGAACCAGTTCGTTGCACTAGGCCGAAACTGTTACCACTATTGAACTGTGGTGCCCGTATCTTGTGAACTGCCCCATAGACTTTGGTGCATGTTCCGTTAAGCTGCTGCTACCATTACTATTAAAATGGCGCACATACCCCCGTGGGTTTTCTTTAACCGCTGCCACCATTAAAAACTAATGGTGTGCGCTCCCCCGTGGGTTTTCTTTAACCGCTGCCACCATTAAAAACTAATGGTGTGCGCTCCCCCGTGGGTTTTCTTTAACCGCTGCCACCATTAAAAACTAATGGTGTGCGCTCCCCCGTGGGTTTTCTTTAACCGCTGCCACCATTAAAAACTAATGGTGTGCGCTCCCCCGTGGGTTTTCTTTAACCGCTGCCACCATTAAAAACTAATGGTGTGCGCTATCCCGTGGGTTTTCTTTAACCGCTGCCACCATTAAAAACTACCTCGTCTGTAACGTCGTGGGTAGGGATCTACTCCACAAGGAAACAGACACGAGTGAGGTATATACAATTTATTTACATTAATTTATGTACACTGTTTACAGACCTCACTCTAAGGTGTTTGTCGGCTACCTGCCGCAGCCCCCTTCTCCGAACACGCGCCTTGCGGCCGCGCATGCGTTTAGCCAACTCGGCCGATTTGCAACTTGGCACCTGGTGTGCCTCGGCAGACACTCTGCCCCGAAGTATCGAGCATACTTCACAGTGTTCGAGACTCGAACACCCACACGTGCCTGCAGCACTTCCGCGCCAGACTTGGCCGGACAAGTTTTGCGGTGTTTAGCCGCGAGGAAACCAGAAACGTTACCCAACCCAGGGCTTCTGCCACAGTCCTTTTATATCCTCGAGTCACATGACTTCCGCGTCATCATTCCCCCCACGCACTCGTCTTGAGGCGTCTGCTTCCGCCGTTGCAAGTTGCACCCGGCACCTACAAGCCCTCTCCCCTTTTGGACTTTCCCTGAAGGGTTGGCCTTTGTTTGGAAGCCTATTTTTGGCTCCCTCATCCCCATACCTTGCGACTTGTCTCTCCGGAGCAGAGAGTGAAGTCCATGACGCTACAACATCTTTTAAGCGTATCTTTTTAATATCTTGCCTGTCCCGATCATCAGATGCAACGCAGATTTGAAACAGGAATTCGAATTAGCATTCGTTACAGTTTAGGATTCATCCCGCTTCAATATTATTAAAAGGAACGGATCATCCCTGGCAACCACCTTTTCCTTTCCCATCGCGAATAAAGAGAATCGCTTTCCAATGGGAAACGGCGAAATGTATGATTTATTATGAGTCTCGGCTTATTAGCTCGCTGCGTCAAACGATTCATGTTTATCTCCGCACTTTGCATTTGGCAGGTGCGCCCTAGTAATAAAGAACGCTTACGCCTGAAACTTCTAAGATTGAAATGGAGCGGGGAACTCCAACAGCAATTTCTCTTCGTTAATATCAAGCGCTGGAAAATTTCATTTTGATATATGAGCGCGCCGTTTGCTTCTTCCTGCAGATAAAGCCAAGTTCCAGCGTCTCGTCGATCGATGAGTTCGATATGTAGCCGCTTTGACCTTCTTCGGGCGTTCTCTTTCTCTCCGCTGGCGCTGCA
Organism: Teleogryllus occipitalis; assembly: GCA_011170035.1. Lineage (NCBI taxonomy): Eukaryota > Metazoa > Arthropoda > Insecta > Orthoptera > Gryllidae > Teleogryllus > Teleogryllus occipitalis. The sequence goes on from BLKR01001783.1 coordinate 141,343, forward strand.
GCCAAGTCGAGCCCTGAACTTCTTCGTGGTCATGGGGAACGCGTTCAATGGTGTTTGGGGATGACCCTATGGCCCGGCAAACAAACAGGGGGAGGGGAAAGTAAAACGGCATGGAAAATGTGTCCGGTTGTTCCGATATTCATCTGGAATCTGAGAAACCCTCCGCTATCCGCTTTGATAACTCGCTCTTCCCTCCGCGCACTGGCGCTACAACCAGTTCGGGCTCCGGCCTGGTATCCGCGAACTCGCATTAGAGGTGGAGAATGGAAGATGTGTGATAGTGAGGATGAGCTCATTGCCCTGCCCAAGGGATTGCGGTACGAACGGGATGGGGAAGGAAGGATTCCCCCGCGTATCTCTCCCTCTGTCTCAGATGGGGTTTTAAATCAGTTCCAGACTTGGCAAGTATAGTTCGTGCCTTGGTCTGAAATTTGCGAACTCCCAGTAAACTTCCCGCGAGATATCCGTGCAATAGACGACCGTTAAATTGCGAGCGAGACACAGAGGAAGGGAGACACTGCGCATGCGCAGTAGAGCCATCTATGCATATTATCCCTGTTCAAAAACCATCGGCTGGCCTAATGCGAGCTAGGGTTTGTAATCGCCTAGAAATTTTGTTTTGGCTGCGTTAGTAATTTGTTACATTGGTTTTCTTATGTGCTTTTTATTCGAAATGTGAATGTAATTATTTTGTGCAAAGACGGTCAGTCGAAAAGCTAGGGAGTCGATGTTTCTGAGGCGGCATTCAGTATACCCGTCTCCCGCTTCCGTGTCGTCAGCCGTGAGCCCAGATTCCTCGCGCGAAATCTACTTAGAGGCGGAGTCCCTCGAGATCGTAGGTGGATCATAAAGGGAGAGGAGAAGAGACCATCGTTCTGCCCCAAAGGTAGATGCAAGAAGAGATTGGACGGAAGGATCCCTCCGTCGTTCTCTCCGATGGAGCCTCAGCCTAGATCGCGCTGGGGCTTGATATCCGCATACTCTGCCGGAGGTTTCGGTGACGAAGGATAGTCATGTACAGATGAAAAGCTTGACCGCTCAGACAATAGTTCGACCCTGGAATGAGAGCGATATAAAGATCAGAATGAGGAAGGGATGTGGAAGGAAAATTTTGCAAGTGGTCCGTGGCCCGTTTTCCAAGACACATTGACGTACCCGGATTTCTGCGGTCCGGGTCCGATTTTGAAGGCATTCGCCAAATACTGATCGGAATTACAGCAACCACCAATAAGAACAGACGATCTAGAATTGTCATCCAGGCATTAGCGCCATGCAAGTCAGCTGGTATCGAATACCCTGCTCGTCATGTGTCGAACCTAGGACCTTGCAGTCTCCGTAGCTTGAGTTGCGGTCTCGCAAATCTCGTACGGCAAAGGCCTGGGGCGTGGCTATTACGTATTTATTGGGGACCAGGGGCCCCGGATGATTGAGAAGCACTGGAATGGCATGTAACAGAAACGAGAGAACTCCCAGAAAATAAGCCGAGAGCTGGTCTTGTCCCCCAGAAATTCCACACGGGGTGGTCGTGTGTCGAACCCATGCCCCAACGGTGTAAGGCATTCACGTTAGCTATTACAGTATGGGTCCTATTCGTACCTATGTGCAGAGTGTAGTTGCAACAAGTAACCAGATACTGATGTTAGTACTACAGCATCCGCAAAATTAATTGATCGAAGGAAACCTCAGAAACGACCGATCAGCGTAGATTTTTAATTTAAAGTTTTTTTCTTGTTATTTCTTTAAAGTGGAGGTAGTCTTGGTGAAGGCTCAAGCCACTACACAAATGGCTTTCTCTGCAGCTGAGTCGTCGGAATCCGGATGCGGAGGCGGGAGGGTGAGCAGCGGGCGGGGGCTTTCGCTGCATATGATTTGGCGGCGCTCCAGCTGGCCCAGAGAGGCGGCGCGCGCGGTGATTGGCTGCTCGACTTGGCTGTGAAGCGTCTGATCTGCGCGAGCGGGGGCTGCGGCGCCGTCTCCGCCGCCGGCGGCGGCGGCGTCTTTGTGCGGTTCCGTGGGCGCCCGCGCGCGCCGCGTCGCGCCGCTTCTGCTGCCCTTCCGGCGGAGCACAGTGGGCGGACGTACTTCTCCGCAAACGACAGCATTAGTATTTTTTTAAATTTATTTATTGACCCTAGCTTAGACTCTTAAGTCTTTTAGGGTTTTGAGTCAAACATTTTTACTGTTTTTCATGTAAGTTAATAACACGGCATTTTCATTAATTAATTAATTCGCTAATAACACTGCATTTTTTAACTGACATTTCAATATTAACGAATAGAAGAGGAGTATACAGTAAGCGTCCTATAATTTGAAAAAAAATCGAATTTTTTGTTGCACTTAACTTGAAAGTCGCATTAGGGGCAAAAACATCAAGAATTGCAGGGGTGCATACAAAACTTCATGGTTTACTAGATCGTTGTTGAATCAAATAAGAATTCGAAACATCTTTGTATTTGTCTTGCAACATAAGAGAAAAAAGGCAATGCCAAATACCAATATATCATTAGATACACCAAATAAAATGTGTACCTAATTACTAAATGATACTCGTAGTTGGACATGTTCGTTCATATAAAATGGAAAAATATTGTGAAGTTTCTACGGAAATTGTCGAAAAAAAACTAACAAAGCTACGGACAGTTATTTGCGCTAAAATTCCAGAAATATATGAAAATTAGTATCCTGTATTTAAAAATTAGATAGAAAATAACAGTTTGAATTATTTAGATGAAATGGTTCTATTGTGTTGTATGCGTCTCTTGCTGAAGGTATTTAAAAAATTCCTTTACATCAAAAAATAATATGGAGGATGGAGGATGTTAGTAGGTAATTTGTTAGCATGTAGCTTGGAGGATGTTAGCAGGTAAGCCTTCTACTCGTACATTATTACCACTCAAGAATCTCCTGCGTCTGTAAAAAAATATAATACTTAAAAATACAATACGAGTGGACTGACAGAACTTTTAATTTCACGAGAACACTCCGAAATTGCAATTTTCATAATAATTCAACAAAATGTTTTTAAGACAACTACTACGAAAAACGTTTACTTTTAAGGCATGCACAGCGAGCTAAAACTTCCAATTTTTAGAAGTAATGCTACAAGCGAGACGATGTCCACACAGAACTGTTGATGGAACAAAGAAAACAAAATACTTACGTCTGATCGCACCAACAACTGTTCTTAACGTAACATAGTGCCCAAATAAGTGATTTGTGTGCTTTAATTAATGGAAAAAGAAAGTCAGTAAGGCTGTCTAATATATGACACGTGGTATAACTTATTTTATTTTGCGCGTAGAATTGTCGCAACCTTTCCTACTAGCAAAATAAAAAGCCACTTTTACCACTCGTGCCATAAAAAACATTATATCCAGTTATTTTTACTGGGCATTATGCTCTTTATTTATTGTGAATGATCTTGGCTGTCCGGGTGACGCCGCGTCGAAGGCCAGCCCTGAGGAAGACCACGAAAAGATGGTCGAAACGTTGGCAACACAGCCTTCGACGCGGCGTCACCCGGACAGCCAAGATCATTTACATGACTCCGGCCGCGGAAGCCTACGACTTCATTTATTTATTGTATTTTTCAGTTGCTTAACTTTAATAAACCAAATTTATAATAAATGAGTGTATTGTTCGTAGTGGGGCGGGCATAAAATATTCAAAAGATCGGCAAGTATATTAAATATAACATGACGTGTTTCGTTTCAGGTCTGTTAACACACACTAATGAACGAGTAAACAATTAAAAATATAATTTCGATCCTCATAATGTATTAAATTTTGTTTCTGCGCTAGGATGGAAATTTGCTTAAATACGATGTATAGTAATACAGTAGTGAGCCTAGAATACGTTCCAGATATTTACCTGATGAAAAGATTTCCAGTAGTGAATAAATACAAGCAAGGTACTACAGTAAATCCTATGACATTGACGAAATGCAATTTCATGTTACCATGTACACTACATTTTGAGCAAATTTGTAAATTTATCCTTTATCTAATAAACTGCATCATATTATGCCCTTATCTCATCGTAAAATATTTAAATTTGTATTATAATCATAATAAAAAGTATCCTATTATGACCGGGAGAGTAGAAAACTTCCTTTAGTCTTCGTAAAGTTTGTAAAAGAGCAGATTCAAAGAGCGGCGTCAGAAGTCCTGGTCGTTTAGTGCTTGTTTGCACAGCAGGATTTCTGTTCGTATCGAGCAACGGTTAACCTTCTTTTTTCGTTCTAATTCATTTATCACAAAACATGAGCAAAAGAAAATAGAAAGCTTACCGGGAAAAAATCTGCATTTGTTAGTTGCATACGAAATATTTCGTGTGGCATGTTTTTAATAGTCCCTCATCATGAACTCACGAGACGCTACTACTTTTGATACTATACCAAACAATACGCTTATTACCTTCGAGTCCTAAATCAGTTTCCAATGAACACTAACTGATGAACTGATTCTTGAACCCTTATTAATGTCCGGTTTCTGATTTTTAAATGACTTAATGCAACGTAATTCACTCGGAAAACAGTTCGTTGATAAATGATGTCAACCGCTGATGTTATGAGGGCGGGAAGAACGCCATATATACCACACTAAAACGACCCTCCTTCCTTTTCCTGCCTGGTTCAAGTTCACGCCCTCTACCACTCGCGCGTTAACGACAGATTGGTTCTTCGATCATCAAAATCCGTCGATTGGTTCATAACTGCTGGGACACGAAAAACACCAACACCACAGTAGAAAATAGAACACTCCTTTCTGGGCACTGTCGAGTCGCCTCGCATGCAGTGAATCCTTTCAAAGCTTGTGATTGGTTCAGAAGAAATCAGGGTGAGAAGAAACAAAATCAATTGAACAATAATATTATATTTAATTGCTTATTATAATGATGCCACATACTAGGCATTGTGGCCATACCTGGAAATGGACTAATTATTTTGAGAGGTAAGTGACGATGGTGAAGCAATGATAGAATAACAACCAGGGGAAACCGGAGAACCCAGATGGCATCCGCTTCGAACACGCTTTGCTCATCACAAATTCTACATGGATCAACCGGGATCTGAGTCCTGGTACGAAGAGGTGGAATGCAGCGAGCAGTCTGACCGCTACATCATAACTAGGGGGCGGGTTTTAATGAAATGTATTTTTTTCTTTTCATTTTAGAACAAAGCCGTTTAGTATAGAAATTCATTTTACGCTATGACAAAAGAAAATTACCCATTTTTATACGTCATTTTTTTGGCATTTTTATCGATTTATTTTTTAATATGTCATTTTTTAACCTCTTCCGTCATTTTTAATGCATTTTTCGCTGATTTAATCGATTTTAATGGTACTTGCTTCAAATAATATTTACGAGATGCAATAAATGTTCTGCACAGAATTCCTGAGTACCTATCCCTGGAAGTCTATACGATTTCTTCGCTCAGATGTTGTAATGTCAGCCATTGCGAGTATGTAATCTAAGCTTCGTGTGACGCCTGTCAGCATCATTGGCGGTTCAGTCGATTTCGGGATAACTAAACAGATTTTCTGGTAAAGAACAGTCCAAACCAAAAGTTTTAAAGCTGAGTATACTTGAACGAATAGAAGAAGCCTCGATTACATCAGTAACATATCCAACAGCCTAAGTTGTTCATCTGAACTGGTTTTAATCACATTTTTTACGTCATTTTTCTTTGCTATTAGAGCATTTTAAAAACATTTTAAGAGCATTTTTTTAATAATTTTTGGCGAGGTTATCAAAATCCGCCCCTAATCATAACCGTATATTGTGACCGCTTCGCTGACATCAGTCCCACTGCTCACGGGCGGCTGCGGCGCGGCGGCGCCTTTGTGCCGTTCGTTGGGCTTCTCCCTTTACACCGCCCCCGCCGCCCGCTTCCCTCGCGGCGCCCCAGGGTGGCTAGCAGCCGCCGCCGCTCGGCGCCGCCCTTCAGACGGATCCCTTTCAAGCGCCGCAGGAAGGGGAAGCTTACATGTTTAAGGCCCGGTATTCACTGTACAGTTTTTTGTGCAGATTTGGACTCACAGAAAACGTGCAGTCCAGACTGCACGATTACTGCATGAAAACTTTTGAACATGTTCGTAATTATGTATGCAGAAAGTTTACAGTTTGACTCAAGCGCCTCTAGCGGCAGAATCGTTCATTAACGGATTTGTTTACCCGACGCGTCGTTCCTACCTTCCTATTTTCCTTTTCTAAGCTTCTCGTGGTTAATTAATACTTAATAAAGATCACACAGCCTAACGCACGCACAGAAATATAGCCACTGAAAGTACTCGGATGCCGCAATTCAGTTGTTAACCGGTAGATCCCCCAGCGGCGATTCATACACAATTTATGCACAAAACGTACAGACCGTGCATGCGCGACTTTTGGCTTCTATACTTCCAGTTTGGGACCATGAAGTTTCTGTACAGAAACTGTATGAGAATCTGCACGAAAACTGTACTGTGTATACCGGACTTTAGAGGCGGAAAAAAATTGTCACCCCAGTTTCCGTAATGTTTTTTGGGGGAGGGGTATTTTATTTACTTACTGGATGGCGAGAAATGCAAAGAGATAAGGGAACAGATGCAGGTCAATAATCAGAATCTCAACGGAGACGCCCTCGTCTCTTCCTGGGGCGGCGTCTCCAGCGCCAATCCTGTGTGATCGTGATGATCACACAGGAGGATTGTCGGGTGGGTGATATTCAAGCTGCAGCAGGGGTTTAGGTTGGGAAGCACTGGAAACGAGAGAACTCCGAGGAGACTAGCCTCGAACGTATCTCCTCCATCACACATTTTCATACGGATCGTTCGGGATTTGAACCTTGGTGATAATCGGAGGGGGGGGAGAAGGCTAACGCTAGCTACTTCGCTAAGCGTCTCGTCCCTGTCTTCTCCAGACGATATTTATTCGATTTTCTAAATCCCATTCGAGTCTTCCATTCGAAATATCCGCAGGATCAAAAGCTGAGTTGTGACCCAATAAGAAGAAATCGGTTCACATCTTTAACTAAAAATTTCTTTTTTAAAGACGGGATGAAACCATTGAAAATTTCAATATCTCTTCCGCTATGGCCTCCATATGTATGATTTTGCAAACCTGATAATGCTACTTACAAGCGAAGGACTATTTTACTATTCCTACTTACATACTTTCTGGGCCATTGGTGTCTACACGTCCCCTCTCCCGTTTGAGGGTCAACCACCTGGATACTTCTCGCGTTTCTCCAATCATCTCGCCGGTATGGCACGTAGGCCTGCGTGGGTCATAGTGTCTAATTCTCCAGAATGGCTCTTGAGCCCTTCCATGGTGAGTGATACCCCACAGCCCCCAAAACCACGACATCTCCAGCCCAGCCCAAAACGAAGGAAAACTTTTAAACTTCTTGAAAACAATGCCTTTAATGTATAGCCATTTAGTGTAAGAAATGTTAGTATTTTTGAAGTAAGGAATGTTTCATATACCAACTTCAAACAGTTTCTTAGAAATGCACGAAGTGCGTAGGCAAATTATCTTGTTACTAAAATAATTATAAATTTATGTGCACTTCTTTGCAATATAATCCCAAGCTGCGCCTTTGACTAAAAATACGCTACGAATAAAATGGCATAAACGATCAACTTTTAGGGTTCAGTAAGTGATATTTCAGCCGATATTCCTTTCACATTATGCGAAAGAACCCTAGAGCACTTTCCTAGTAGTTGTTTTACTCCCCTTGGGCCGAAAAGGATCTGATGCGTCTGCGCTTTCATCTCTCTATTCCATTTTTAAAATTACAGTTTGCAAAACTCGTCACGGCTAAAAGCATCGCGAAAACACCAAACACCTCAACGCTTATCCTTTGTGGGGGAAAAAGCTCATACATTCGGCTCACGTGAAAATGTACGTTAACCGCCACATTTCTTCCCGCAGAACTTCCTCAAAGCTACGCCATCGTTCGATCTTACTCTTAAAAAAGAAAAAGAGGGCGTGGCTGAACCCTTTAGGAAGTCGAGCACTCTAAGAGCGTTTCTCGAATCTCTGGAGAGCAGCGGCTAAACTAAAGTTCCCAGAACAGGAGGCGAGGCTGCGAGTGCGGGGCGGTGGTCGGAGGTGGGGGGGGGGGAGAGGAACGAGCCGAGGCGAGCAGAAGCCAGTGGCGGGGGCTGGCGGGACAGAGGGATAGAAACATGTGAGAGCGAGAGGAACCTGCCGTGGAGATGGACGATACAGTAGCAGCAGGCGAGGGTAGGAGCAGTAGAGTTTGGGTTGATTGACTGTTACTGATTCCGGGCGCGTCAACTGCTAAGGTCATTAGTTCCGTAAATGTAGTGTATGTTTTTTCCTCGGGAGGTGGCTGAGATCTTTCCCCGCTGATGGCGAGATCCGGCATCGACCTAGCGTTGGCTAGCGGGTTTTCCACAACCAGGTATCTCCCATCAGCGGAGCACCGCCCCTGCCGAGGAAGCTTTAAGCTCCCGAGCCTCCTCTCGGCATGTGTGGTAGTGTAGTACGTGTTAGTGTAAATGTAAGTGAAAGGTAAGGATAGGGCAAGGAAGAGGAAGGAAACGTCGCGCGCGGTCCGCAACCCGTTTCTTACAGTACTGTTCCGGCATTCGCCTATGAATGATCGGAGAAACCACGGGAAACTACCGATCAGAGCAGCCGGCCGCTAGAATTCTCCTCCCGACAGCGACTGCACTCGACCTGGCTAACAAACTAGTGTCGAAAATTCAGTCATCGTCGAGACTGGAACCTAGGGCCGGCCGACCAGAGGCACCGTTGTGACATCAGACGATGCCCTGAGCCACCTCTGCCGGTGGGAGTTCGGGAAGGAGACGGGGCGAGCGGGGACGACCGAGCTCAAACGGAGTCATGCAAGGGCGGGCGTGCATGAGAGAACGAATCAGACGGGATCCAGGGGTGGAGGGTGGGACTGATTGGAGCGTGCTGTAGGGGGGAGCAGGGGCGTGAAGGAAAAGAGGAGCGCCGCCCAGCCGAGTTGGGCAAGAAGGGCATGCAGAGGGAGCTGTAGGCGTAGAGTAAAGATTTATACCTCTTTAGTCTATTCTGTAGGTAAGAGAGAGAGAACGCTTGCGCAGAGGAAACCAGCGGGAGGGCGAAGGAAGCGGCAGGGAGCGTGCGGAGGTGGGGGCGCGGGGGAGGAGTGATGGCGCCGGGGGCGGTGCCGAACGACGCTTTACAGGCGGGCGCAGGTGCTCGGCGGAAGCCGCACTCAACGCGTGCACGTACGCACGCCCGCGGCTTGGCGCATGCCTAGTTAAAGCCCGTGGCTCGGCGCGTGCCTTGTTTCCCGCCACGGCCGATCGCCGCCGCCTTACGGCCAGGGTCGGCGACCCTCCATCGGGGCTGCGAGAGCTCAGCCGGGTGAAGCATGGCCAGCATTAAAGATCCCCGTGCGAGCCTCTTTCCGCCGTATCCTAGGCCTCTATTGGCGAGGTATTATCGTAAATACTGGTTTGTTTTAAAGAAAGGTCACGAACGGAACTCGCAAATATTTGTCTCCCACTGGCACTTTATTTCGTCTCAGTGCATGGAGAATGTCTTATCAAATATGAATATGGAGGAGAATTTGTTTGAAAAGTGATAGTATATTTGTTATAATATTCGATATTCTTTTCATACAAATGGCTATCCATTATTCTTTCGTAAAAGATACATTACAAATTAGAACCCAAGCCCCTTCAGAAATGAATACCCAAGTTAGTTGTGTTTTCGTATTCACATCATGATACTACAAGACAAGGAAAACATAGGGATGCAACATTCAGTGAAATGAAGTCATTTCTTCTTTAATGATGGTAAATCTTATAACAGTAATGTGCGCGAAATTTTATTTACTTACTGAAATGCTTCAGTCTGTTATAAGATATTAACAGGTGATAATTACTTAAGAGACAGGACAAAACTACACGAAATAACAAGACTTCTTCAGTTTTTTTAGTTTTTTTAATTATTTTTATTTTATTATTTTTTTAAGTATTCAATTCCATACTGATAGAATTAACACGACGCATCGCAGCATTGTTACGGTTAGGTACCATTTTTATAATTATATCAAGACAATGTACTTCTCACATTTCATTTCTCTTTACACTAAGTAAACGATAAAGAAACAATATTTCGTCAGGTCATTCTAACACAAATTAAAGAAAACGGAAGGTGATATGGGAATCGGACTGCTATCACTAAAACATTTCTGGTAGTTTCACTAGTATCACAACTGTGCGAACAAAATTATTCGTATGTCCATGTTATTAAAATTGAACGTGTGTGGACCCAAGCGTCCTTTGCAGATATGTCGCGAGGCAGCGTGAAGCGAAAACTCGTGAAAAAAACTGTATATGTTTGCTTCCAATTAATTTTTATGATACGATGCATATTCGCAAACATTCAGTTCAAAGAATCTCCTAGCGGCAATTATAAAAATTATCACTTTCATAAATTTTTGTAATGACGTGCGCGAACAAACCCCAACGTTCCCATTCTGGATGGTTATTATCTGCACCCCTTTTCGATTAAACATTTTCGCCTCATGAAGTTTGCAGCAATCGAACTCGTACAGAAGAGGAGGCTAATCTGGACCGAGCGTGTTCACTTTCAGATTCGATATCACAATTAATTTTAATTTAACAAAGACCTTATAAACGAATCTCAAAAATATGGGAGGATTTTGTAGACGTACTAATGCTGTTGTGATATCCGCATTTGATTTACGTTCTACAGCAAATATTAAGCATTATACATAAGATTCACCAACCATTTAGAATATTTAAATTAAATTATGTATTGTTATTATCCGTTTTGTGTTTCATAGCGTTCGTTTCGTGCAAATGTAAGATCTGCGAGAAACCCGTTCCGGTGAATGTCAGTTATGACCGAGTGGGTTAGAAGGACGGACACCCCAGTCCAGGGGTAAAAATGATGATGATGATATGGAAAGGAAAGATCGCGAACGGTTCGTGACCCATTGCTCCCGCATTCGACTTACAGTGAAGATGGAAATCACTTACGAGAGCAGTCGAGGAACGAACTCGTTTGCGGTAGTGCCACAAAACTCATCGGAGTTAAACACAATAAGTAAATTTCTGGCACCTTGCCGGGATCGGACCCGTAACCTCCCAGTCACTGAAACCATAAAACACGTTGCCTTTTGACGAACGATTTCGGGAGTTTTCGCAGACTTGCATGAGCGCCTCTGCCGTCCAGAAGTGTCAATACACGCATTCGCGCGTTTGATAACACTCTCGAAATCGTTCGTCAAAATTACACTTGAAAATAAAGTCTGTATTTTTTATCAATTTCACTACCCGATCGTCAAAACACCAATACAGCAGAAAGTGTTTGTTCTTTTAAATTCATCTCGTTTTGAAAGTTTTGGGGTCGAGTATTATAATGTAAGGCGGAGATAGAACGCTGGAAAAGTGTAGGGGCGGTGCGCGGCAAAGGCTACGCGGTGAGAGGTGGCGACACTGGGCCAGCGGGAGGAGAGGCAGGGGACGTGCAGCGAGCGGCAATGGAAAGGGCAGTGCTCCGCGGGCAAGTTCACTTTTTGTTGATTTAATTTACTATAAACCAAACCCAACTGAAACTCGTGAGCGGTTGTTGGTCCAACGATATAGAATTGCGAACCAATCGCAGAACCTAGGAGAGGATGGGCGTTGCAAGGAATGCAAGGACTGTAACAAAGGGGTGAAAGCGCAGCTGCGGCTTTGGGAGGAAAGGTGGGAAGGGTGTGGGGAGTGGAGGTGTCGGGGAGAGTGACGAAGGAAGAGGAAGTGTTGTGCTGACTGAGGGCAAGTAAGTAAACTTACTTCATTTTCAATATTCCCCTATTTTTGTTCTTTCTGCCAATTTTCAAAAATTTGTGTTAATGTATAGTGAAACTAGTAGTGCTACAACTCATACATTCTTGCATTATTTCTAAATTTTCAATTTTCGAAAGTTTACAGAATTCCACGAAAATGAGACCCGCACCATTATTTTAAGTGTCCCTATCTATTTGTGGAAAAAAATGAAGAAAAAATTTGATGCAGTGTTTGAGAATTTTTTTAACACATTGTATTAATTTCAAGCCCAAATTACGCGAAAACTACTAGTTTTTTTTACATAAACTGCACCTAACCTTTTTTGAAGAGCTGATTTTTATCTAAAGCAAAAATCTCTTCCTGCAATTTTGTAGCTTTGCAATGTTAACTGTTCTCAATTTTGGGAAATACGGAGAGTCCGCACAACCCCCTACTAATCGCAGAGCTTGGTTTTCTCGGAGAGAGTGGGCGACGGGAGGACACAGGGAGCGCGGTGGCGTCGTCGGGGACGGGCGAGGCTGCAGCACCTCGTCGGGGTGAATGTGAGGGGGGAGGGGGGGGGCGACTGCGGAGGAAACGGGGCCGGCCGCCAGGGGGCAGAGCTGCGGTGCGGCCCACGCAAGTCGCGGCAGCGGAACGGAGAAACGTAAACAATGCACGAACGGCCTGCGGCAAATTCCTCAGTTGTTTCGCACGTGAGGTAAATACCCTTCCACGCTCCTGTGTCCCTGTTTTATTACTCCAGCGTTCCACCGAGAAATTTGATAACATTTATATAATGAAATGTCAGAAGAGGGCATTTATTTTACCTCACAAATGATGAAAGCATAAACAAATGAAATGGAGATGAAAACAATGTAATGTAAACACATTTATCATGTAACTTTATCGCATTTGACGATGAATTTATTACATTTGCTGATGAGTTATTTTTAAATGCGATTCTAGTATGTAGTTCATAATGATTTCTTTTATAATTAAGAATCGTTGTTCGTTGGAAAAATCTTTAAAATGGGTTATATCGTCTCATTTTTCAGGGTTCTATTGTAGCACAAACAAAAAGAAAACGTAAGTGTAATTTGCGGGCGTGTCTCTGTGGAATTTTGTGCTATGTCTTCAGTCACGATTCTCCTTGAATTCACGAGCGAGAACTCAAATACAATGGGCACACATGTATAAGTATTTAATCATGACTCCGTGTTAATGGATAAATGTTGAGTTGTCCGTATATCCCGGATGTTGCATTGATTGCAGCAAAATAAGAGATAAAATTTAATTTCAACTTCGGTTGAAGAGATGCGGAAATTAATATTGTAATTGTTTCAAAATTCATTATTTCATAAATTCGTAAAGGTTTCATAAATTTGGAACGTGCGATGAAACAAGTTCTACTCCGTAATTCACGTTCTTTTAGTTTTCGAACTAGCGAATTTTTCGTTGAGTTTCTGTTCATCAAATAACAGGGACTTCCGTAAGGTAATTATTTCCTATTATTACTTGCTTCCTACCTCCCGCACACTCATACGTCCTCTCTCTCACTTTGAACCCACACATTCACACCATATTAAAATATTTCAAAGGCAGCGGGTTAATATTTCATTTCCGTATCTTACTTACTTGCGAAATAAAATAACACTCACATTTCAATTTATTCTGGTAATAGTTTTTCCAAATCCCCACGCAGTTTCTGCAACGGAGGGAACAGTTAAGCCACTTCCAAGTGCGTCTGACTCCACGTTAATTTCACGTCGTCATAAGGGAACTGCACGTGAAAGCTCATTAATACAGGCATTATGGAACGCGAGTATCTGACAAATTCGTTAAGCTAGATATATGGTCCGCAATCTGTTAGCACAATTACACCTTCGTAAAGCTTGATTACAGCGCAGCACCTGACATTTGCCATGTTACGCCAACACTATAATATTTGCATAAAACAATTATGTTCATTTCATTCTCTGATATTCCCGATATTCTTTATTTACATTCATCCGTGAGAGAAAACGAAAAACGATACTTTTCACACGCCACCATTTCCTAGAACGTTCTGGAAAAGTTTTGTTCAGCAGCGCAACTACCCCGATGTATTTTCTTGCCGTCACGGAAGATTTTTTTAGGGAAGGAGTTCCGGTTTTCTCAGAACAGAACGAGGGAGAACATTTTCGAACTCTCTTCTAGAATGCATATATACTTTCCAGATGTCAGCGGGTTGTTCTGGAAATAGAACAGGGGTTATTTTGGTTAGTTTAAACACCGAAGAGGAAAGAACCGGCGGTTTATGTCCGTTCACACTCCGCCATGGGGCGGAGCAGACGCACTAGAGCTTTTCGGCGAAAGCTTTTTCTGAATTATTCAGACCACACAACTCCGCATGGCGCACCTTTGGTGCGAAAGCCGGAGCACTACGAAGATCACTTGATAACTAAGCTCAGATTCACGGTATAAAATAGTACACAAGTAAAATAGTACTTACGATATTACCTTTATTTTGATGAAATGAGAAAAGTAATATTTTTCAATATTAATTATATCAGGTTTTTTGACGACCTAGACGTCAAAAGTCGTGTCAGATGGGGAATGTCGGAAGAGTTTCGCGATTTCAACTTGCCACAATACCTTCTACAGGAAAGGATTTTTGATCATTTCATACCCCTTAAATAAATTGTTTCGGTTAAATTATTTTTAAAACATTACTGCAAACGACAACAACGAACTCATAATCGTAAACAGGAAAAAAACGGGTGTGCCGTATTGGTGGGAATTTGGTGCAATTCATTTTTATTTATCTTTTCGTTACCTTCCGTATCGTCAAGAACACTTAACGTTGTTACTTATGACATGGTAACCTCTAAATAATCATCTAATCTGATAATTTTCCCGTATGAGGAAAGTGCACTGTTTACCACTAATGTTACGATTCCTGGCTAAAGTGACTTTTCAACAACAAGGCTTTGAAAACAAAACAACATTAAGTCAACGAAGTTAAAACACCTTTGATTCCCTAAAGAAAGTTTTTCAACATGAAACTATTACACCTTGATTACTTATCGAATTATACATTTATCATACATAACGAATATTCAGATTTCAGAGTTGATGATTTTGTAATTCAACGAAAAACACGAAAATCTTCACATCTACATCGCAATAATGATACACTGCAATCTACCAGGAAGTCGTAAGCCAATTATATTTAAGCTAACACTTTTTTTTTTTTTTTTTTTTTTGCTTTTATGGAAACGGTAGTATATACAAAATTAAAGTAAACAAAATTTCACATGAAATGAGTACATTAACTTCAATTTTTCAGCCGCCAGTGCGCGCTGAAATACGGTGACTTTTTTGACCAGAATTCACCCCCCCCAAACCAGAACTTATGAGAAAAACTAGTGGTACTAAAACGGAATGCGCTTTCTTCCCGTTAGTAATGGAAATGAAATAGTTTCAAGCGAAAATTCGTTTCAAATAATAGTTTCTTATTCAAAACTTTACATGAAAATATATTTCTAGCAATTGAATTCCTTGTATAAGGTATGCAGTGTATTCACGAATATATCAGATGAGTTTTTTAGCTTTACAATATTCTTCCTAAGAAGTATACGAGAAATTAAAATAATTAAGAGTTAATAAATATTATGATATTATACGATATTAGCGTCGTCAATCAAAAACAAATAGTTCGAAAAATAATAGTATATTAAACACTATGGTATTGTAATATTCTACAAATACTGTATATAAAAGTATTATTTTATATTACGGGGAACGAAAGGCAGCCGTCATTATCGCCTGTCATCAATGCGGCGTTACAACAATGGGTTACAACAACCAACAATGACCGCTCATCTATTCGTTTCACATTTAACACAATTAAAGGACGTAATTTAAAATGAAATAACATAACTATAATATAAATATAATAAATAATAATAAATTAAAATATTAAATAATATAGAAATTCTAAATTACGGAGCATCCAAATGCGTAAATTGAGAGCGAGCAACTGAAGGAAATTTTATTTCATATTTATTTCAAATAGGTTTTAAATAATTTCTAAATGATTAAGTTGTAAAAATATAAAGAAAGCAACAATGTAAAAAACGAACAAAGAAATACGAATTAATACACACATTCTGTCTCCTGCCAAGTAGCATCCGCCTGACTCAGAAGATTTCTAAAATTACGATCACGAAGCGCAGGATTTTCAGAGCGGGCGATTAAGTTTGACGCCCAATTACTCAAAAAATACTCACATTTTCGAAAAATTCAACATGTCTTTGTTTGAAGATCTGCTTTTGATGAACACATTTCATTATTTTAAAAAATTGTATCTTCATAACTGTAGTAGGCAGACGCCGAAAAGTTTTTGAATTTTTTCAATTTTCGAAAACTCAGAGTTTTTAACTAATATGAGACCTGGGCTATTCCCTTAAACGTCCTTCAGACCAACAGCAAAATTTAATCAATATCGATGGGGCTATTTTTTGGCTCTTCATGTAAAGTAGCCCCTAAAATTAAAATGTTGGTTTCAAATTCAAGGGGTCGCGACATCAGCCAGATCCATTGAGGAATATTAATTTTGGAGAAAACCAGCTAAACGGTTTAGCCGCTAACGTTGTTTACAGACAGACGGGCGGGCAGACAGATTTTTTGTCGTCAATCGGCTTTTCAGTACCAAGAACCAACAAAATAGGGATTCTGGGTACACCACGTGTTAGAGGATTTCATTCTAAATTTAGCAATTGGATTTATCCACTTTTTCATTGCCAAGGCCGTGTAAAAAATGTTTCGGCCGAAAATTCGCCGCTTTTTCACGCAGCCTGACATACCTTTCTCTCCTTAAGAAGTTTCTTCTTAAGCGCAAGAAAGTAAAAAATTTTCCCTCTATAATTGGTGGCGCTGACTGGCCTAAACTCGCGCCCCTTGGCCGTCGGCGGCCGCCTGGACGCCGCCGCTTCGACACCACCCCTGGGCGCGCACGGCGTCCAAATGAAGCGCAACCAAACGCCTGTATAATTTTAATTAAAATCCCGACACAATGGGACGTTGAAGCGCCCGGCCTGCGTGGCATGAATAAACATGGTGACTAATATTAAAGCTTCACTGGATGACACCGCCTACACTCAGTGTTTCGCGGTCTGGTAATTGAAAAACATAACGCGATGTAAGCTGGTAATATTCCGTATGAGAACTGCGCATCTGGCAACACCGCTGTGACGGAATGCTTTGTGAAGAGTTTGTGGTTGGCCATACGAGCTTCCACTTTTTGGAAGCTTGGATAATGTGTGGTATGATAGTATACGTCAGTCAGTCAAAAAACCTCAGAGCATACAGCCTATACCCAGTGCACACTTTCATCAGCAGCATGATTGGCAGCTGTGAAGCAGTAACCTAGGATTTGTTTCATTTACATAATTTTTGGTTTGGTTTCTGAAAGGTACATCCTAATCACATTTGCCCCGTCCTCGCATAGAGCTGGAAATTTACATAGAGCATTCTGAAAATTCTTCTCCGAATTTTCATCGTAACTTAAACAATAGAGGGTATCACACTGGCTCACCATGTTCCTGAATTTTCTAGACACCAAGCCCTGTTTTCACTCCCATTTCTTTTTAGAGGTCGTCCAATTTATCCACAAATCTACCTTGTTGCCTAGAAATAGCGAAACCTCAAATCGCAGTGGCTTACAACCTTTCCTCTTCGAAGCAAATTTCATCTAGTAAATATGATATATTGAGAATTGGACAAAAATAGTACCTCGTAATTTCGCTGATGAGCTACGGAAAAATCCCGACCAACCATGCATCTCGGAATCCGAGCGTTTTTAGCGAGAGAGAAGAGATCTGTTTACAATGTAGCAAAACCAAGGAGTGTAAAATATAGAAGAGCATACACGCCCGTCAAAATTAGAACAGCGAATAACGACTACTTTTAATTTGAGTCTTCTGCTTCCATTGGGAATACCAGTTCCTGTTCAACAGTTTCTTCTCAAGAAAGGGCGCAAACGCCAGAACTCCTCATGAAGCTCCTAACTTCATATCTTCCCAAAATGTAATACTCCGCGGGGAAAGGCTGTGAAGAAGGACCTGGTACGAGCCTCTGAGGTGACTGCACACAAAAAAATGAGCTTAGGACCTGGGTCACAAGATGGAGGATCTCATGGAAACACAACATAAAGAATAGGTGCGAAGTGGTTTGGAGTGTGAATTGCCGCTTTGTCAGCGAAACTTGAAGAATACTTGAGAAACACAGAAAGTCTGGCAAGTGTTCTCAATCATAGCGCAAAAGAACGGGAAAAATAGAATTTTGTAGAAAGAAAAAAAAGTATTAATATTACTGTTTTCAACGTCGCATGTATGCCGGAATACAACTTTCTCCCTCAAGGAACCGCCACATAATTTAACAACACTCTCACAGGTCACCTCCTCTGCCCTCTCCTGTCCAACGACTCTCAAGAGCTTTTTGACAAACATCTGAAGCACATGAATGAAGTGAGAACGTGTAATTAGACAAAAAAGTTTAGTCGATGTTTATGCGAGGACGTAAGTTGAAACAAATCTTACAGGTATTTGGGTGAAAAATGTTGGTTGGAATCAAGGATGTTTACAGTTAATCGTGGAGGTCGCAGCCGTCGAAGTGGAATTGTGGGAGCGTAGGGTTGGCTGGAATCAAATTGTCGATTGTTTTGTTAAGCTAATTTACCCGAATTCCGTACGTGTTTAATTTATCCATTTGCTTTAGCTCTGTCAAAAAAAGCCCCCGGCCCAGTAACAAGTGGACTTACAAATGCCTCTGTTCCACAAAGGTTCTGATGAGTCAGGGTTTGGGAGTCTAAATCTCCCGAACACCAAGTGATTCACGAGCTGTATCCCCCGTTCTATAGCATTCACTAATGCATTTCTGGACATTCTCTACCGCCAGTTAACATCACTTACATTCCGCAAAACTGCGACAAAGAATGCGGGAGCTTTACTTCTCTTCCCATGGCGCTCGAAAGATATTTCCGCTTTAAATTTTTTTTTCTTGTCTGGTAACATTTCTAGGACGTTGATTTTCAACAGCCCCTTTAGAAGCACAAATATAAACTGCATTATAGAGTGTAGCGCTGACAATTATCCTATGGGCAGGGTAAGGGGAATGTTGGTGTAGGAAGTTAATTGCGATTAACCGTCATTTTACTCGTAGAGGATGCATGTATCTGCACGCAAGTGTATATTTCAGGAAGTAGCCAAGTACATTTAGCTACTAACTCAAACACTCCAGGTGGCAATGTATGGATGGTTGATTCCTAAAAGGGCCTGAATCTTGAGGACACGAAGTGGAACCTTGGATTTCCGAGTTTGGCAAACATTATAAGCTTCGCTACATACGCGCACATTTCGGTAGTCTCCACATCCAGGTAGTTGCATTTGGGTTTGACTTTCTTTTACAGGCCTCATTTACGCGACATGGGCCAACCCACATTAACTCTCTTCTCAGCAACGCACACGGCTAATATTTTTCGCTCTCTCTTTTGTTTGTTTGTTTGTTTGTTTTGACGCTGTTTAGGACAGCGCTCTCCAGAGCAGGCCCCGTGGAAGCACAAGCATCAGCTGCACAGTTCGCCTGCCGGCGCCGACAATTAGGGGCAGCACGGAGCGCCGGTGGGCAGGGTTAATTGCGATTAGCCGGTGCTGGAGCAGGGCCCACCCGCGCCCCCGCCGGCCCGTGCGAGGAGCGCCGCCGGAATGAGGGCAGCGGCCGCGAACGAATCAGGTTGCGTCTGGCCCGCCACGCAATGCCGCTCTCGTTAGCGCAACCCACCCCGCTGCCATCCCTATCACCAGCTATGCATAGAAGCTAGCGAAATCCGAAACTGAGCCATGGGTTGTTTCGGAAATGTTACCAACTACGGTAGGGCCCTTATGATTTTTTTTCTTTCAATTTTGATACGAGTACGGTTTTTGATTCCGGGTGAAACTACGTCAGTTTAATTCTACATTTTGTTTTAGCACACATGAAACAATCATTCAATTAAACACATTAACCTAATCCTTCGATATCGATTACCAGAGAAATTACGGGAATAAGTGAAATTGGAATCACTGTTACGCTCAGTTGAAACACACACAATACGTTATACATAGATACCCATATATAACACAATCTAGAAAAGTACATCACAGAAGCTAATTTGAATTTTCTGTCATTCGTTTCCACAATGTTCTACACCTCGTGCAAAATATTGAAAGTTTCATTGGCCATATTCAGAAAAATTGAAAAAAATGTTATGGACCATAAAAATTGAATTTAAATTCAACAAAATAAAGTATCCTTAATCGCAGACATCCATCAGTTAAGGTTGGAGAAGACTTAATTTCACAGAAATTCGAGTTGTAAAATTGTTTTGCTTTTGCGTTGTTATTTCATATTTACATTTGTACGAAGAAAGAAAGAAACATTTTTAATTGTTACAACTGTTTGATTACACAACGCCTGATGATGCGGCCACATTGTGTCGCGAAACGTTGCGTCTTTTAGAAAATTGATGTCAATAAAATAATTGTTTTAAAATAATACTTGCTTTGATTATCTTTAATATTAGAAGATACAACTGCCATATAAAAATATATATTATATAGACAATCACGTTTTTGTTTCATTTTTAAATAAAGTTCTATACTTGAAAAAACTAGTGATTCTTGCCAAAATTGCAAATTCGAATTTCCCCAGCTTCATTTCCTAGTCTTTCACGAGATATCAGATCACAATACAATGGTAACGCCGTGACACGGCAGCTTGAAACTTTGAGAAATTCTGCTCAATGTCGGGCTATGTTTGCTTAAACAAGTGCTTCAAATGATGTACAAAAAGGTTCTCAAAAACGTGATAAAGTTCTGTGAAAATACGCTTAAAATTCCGCATTTTCAGAAATGGTTGAACGGCATTTTCTCAAAAAACGCATGGTGCATGAAACATAGTTTTGGATTGTCTAAATTGTGTCGATGGGTTATCTTTAAAGAATTAGTTTTCCCATTTAATGCCCTACGATTTGGAATGAGTTTTAGAAGTGATGGCTGAGATGTGTTATTATGGACTGAAATTGCATTATTGTAATAAAACATAACCGTTATTAATGAAAGTACGTGCTGTTACATCTCAGTTTCTTTACGTATGATATTTTTAAATACCACCTGTATCATCAAATACATTAATTAAATCATTATTTTAAATAATATGGTAGAATTAATATTTTTGTATTAAAATCCAGCATGCATTATAGATAGATGCAGTATCTAACAAAATAAGAACGCGGTTTTCAGTTGGGTGTGAAGGGGCGGCATTATTGTGTACTACGCACTTTATCATGTTACTTTATACTGCTATATCGGCACGAAATGTGATTAACATTAACAACAAAACTAAGAGCGAAAGCGACGCACATTTCGCAATCACGCAACTCATTTGATCACAATAACCTCACTTCCGACTCTTGTAATGTCGCTCAGTAGATTAACTGCGAAATTCCAGCAGTCGATTCGTTTGCTCTGTGCGATGAGGTGACAATACTGTAAATGCTGAAGCTTCTGTTTCGTTGCTACTTAAGTCTACGATTCTGACGATATCACGTGACAAACTTAAACCAGACGTTTTGCAACACGGCTTGGCAATAATACCTCATTATAGAAAGTCGTTACATTGTCTGCAACTACAGTGATTACTGCACTCAAGAGAACAGATAAGTATTGTGATAGGAGTCATACGGAATGTAGTATCTTATTTTACACAACTTGGCATAGTTAGTCGAGGTCAAAAAAGCCCCCAAGACATATCTCTCGATACAAACAAGTAATAAATAATTTCATTATACGATTTGTCCTGAACCCTACTAAAAAATTATTTTTACATTAATTTAATTGCCTTGAAACATGTGTATATACACACACTAAAGGTGCTAAAACCACGTATTTTCTCACCCATATTTTCACAGGATTTTACTCGAAAAGTGCTAAAATTTTCGAAAAAGTATGCATGACCTTATTTCAAAATCTATTTCAGAAGGAACAGATTTCATTACGGGAAAAATCTCTATCTTTAATATTTTAATTGTAGGAAGACTCCAAAAAATTTTGAACTCTTGCAATTTTCGAAAAATCTGGGTTTTCAACAAACTGGACCTACACTGTTCTCTTAAACGTCCTTCACACAATACAACAACAAAATGCATTATAAAACGATGGAGCCATTTTTTCGAAATTGTCCCAGAGGCTTTATGTAAAGTACCCCCAAAATTGAAATATAGGTTTCAAATTCAAGGGGCCGAGACATCAGCCTGATCAATTGAGGAATGTCCATTTTGGAGTAAATCGGCTGAACGGTTTGGCCGCTAACGTTGTTCACAGACAGACACGTTTTGCCATCATTCGATTTTTCGGTATTAAGAACCCACAAAACATGGATTCTCACTACTCCACGTGCTAGAGGAATTTTTTCTAAATTTAGCAACTGGATTTATCCAATTTTTCGTTAACCTGTAATAAGAGTTTTTGTGCTGAAAATTCGCCGTTTTTCCTCGCAGTATTATATAACTGTCTTTGTACCCCTTAGCGAGAAAGTAAAAACCCCATTCAATCCACGCATCCCTGTTTGTTCTGGCAACACTGTCTTCCTGTGCTACAAAGAGGTCGCTAATTCCGTTGAGGTCCCCGTTCGCAACTGCAGGCGATTATTTTATCTCACCTTAACAATTTACTTCAGACTTTAAAGAAATCGTGTTATTAGTCCTTACATGACGCAATTGAGTGTTTTGTTGTGATTGTTTCTACACAATTGGAGATTATTCTGACAATCAAAACCGAAGAAAGTATTTATTTTACTAGTATTATAAATTCATTAGTTACTATTTGTATTGTATAATACTAAAAGACGTAAGATGCATGTAACAAGTATTATATTTCAAGTTTTGGACAACAAATAAGGTTTATCGACCAGATTTTCTTGATTCCTTGAGAAATTGCCGCGAGTTTGCGTCTGGACATTGACGTAAATGTAGCTTATGTGCACGTTTTGTTGACCTCTCCTTTTGCTAGTTGTGGTAGGAGTAGAACCGGTGGTATGAGTTGTAATTTGTAGACGGAATCTGAAATTCAAGGAAACGGATGCTTCTTCCAATAAGTTTTTTAGTGTTTTTTGGACGAAAATAAATCAAAAATCTATAAAGAAGGGGCAAGAAAGATTTTAGTATCTTAACGCAAGAAACAGATTTAAGTAGACATTTGTACATAAACTCACCATTATTGCTGATTTAACACGTGAATGTCAGAATTTTGAGAACAGGTTGGTTCAACTGCCACTCACCTGCAACACAAAGAGTGATATATTAAAACATACACCTTACACCATAAGCACGTCAAAAGTACAACAAGAAAATGTACGAACAATGATATTGTAGATAGAAGGTTATATTTAAAATAAATTACTAAATATATATAACGTCGAGTTTGATGATAACCTACATACATGAAACGGCACAGTTTTTTGCTCTGAAGACACCAGCACTTTTGATACTGTACTTAATAATTCTCTAAAACTGAAGCTCATGATAGATAATTTACAATTCTACATAGTTATTTTCCCAGGAATTTGCATCATATCTGGTTTGCAGTCAATAATTTGAGACAACAATGAACAAACAAAACGACAATGTCAGAATTATCCGTTTTGGCAACGGATAGAGTAAGAGTACGGACATGCCGAAGATATTGCGTTCAATGTCACCAGGTTTAAATATGAATCTGCCGAGTTCAATGTAGCCGAGCATGACTGGAATACTTCTTTCTTCGCGTCGTCGCGGTCTCGCTGCGTCGATCTCGGGCGATGTCCCAGTCCACATAACTTTTCTATTTCGATCGTTCCTGACCTCACCATGACCGGCATCTGATTGGTTGACTCAAGAACATGCGCGGGTTCTCCCTCCCTACTACGCGTCAATCGCTTCAAATGACAACGGATTTAAAGGCATAAGATCTCTAGATTTTCTAACAATTTTGGGTTTCACTTTGTTAAAGGTTTGTCGATGGAAACGACAACGACCGCTGAATGTGATGATCGTGGCATCTTCGGAATGTATGTACCCTGTGAGGGAACATAAACGCCTTTTCTACCACCATGGAACACCTTAACATCACTGTTCCTTCATGAAAAACACTTCATAAACATGCAGAAAATTTACCGCTTGAATTTTTACCGATATGCACTTTTTTACTCCCATTTTAATATGGTACATTTCCGTATTGTCAAAAGCGTACTGAAATGAACAATGAAATTCTCACTATGGTCCGATTGAAATAACTGGGTGATTGACAGTTCTGTGTGACGTAAAGGTTTCCATGGTAGCTGTCAATCAGAGTGAAACCGTGTGAAGCGGCTGAGCTGCAACTGATGAACTGGAAACATGAGCACAGTGCAGCGAATGTTCCCTCCCGCCGCTCGCATTTCTGCCTTCGCTGCGCGCGCATTCTGTTCTGTGTTGTGACAAGTTGTGTTGAGGTTACGTATTTGTCGTGCTCGAATGGCAGCCCTACAGACATAGCTTGTGAGTGACTCCGACATGAGCGGTGTATTTCCCATCGCCGTATGCATTAGTGTAAATAAGTGGTATAGTGTAGACCGTAACAGTTATTGAAGTTAGGAAAGAACTTGTGTAAAGTGTTTCCAGAACAGGCTGCTGCTTCATACAATGAGTCTCTGATTTGGTTGTTTTTATAAGTATTCATTTCAAGTGTTCATTTTTCTTTGCCGGCATCACGTGCTCAGTGGTACACAACTTGGCAACGTCGCTCCCCTCCAATGACAACTGGTAATCACCAACTTCTTTTAATCGGACCACGGAGTAATTTTACAGTAGTATTAAAAAAGGAATGATCTGTTATACAAGAAATATAAGCACAAACATATTTTAGATATCAGATTAATGATAAATATATTTGCGATGACTACATAAATGTTATTTCGTCTTGGTCTCTGAATTGCAACTATTTTTAAAGCAGTGGCCATATACGGGCGGAGAACAAACTATTTCTTTTCATCCATAGAAAGGTTTACTCCATTCGTAGAACGACATTGACAGTAGCCCGTGAGGGGGCGCCTCTTGCCAATGCAATCATGGGTTTAGCGAACACAAAAGTTACCAGGACGAACGGTTTCAGAATTTTTGCTTAGAGGCGTCAGTTAGCCTTCAGATTCTTTTACACGTCCCTAATCTGCGACTTGGGTCAAAGGCCTTAGGTCCATTTCCTAAGGAAATGTTTGTACTTAATATTCCAAGTGTTCGATATGGTTTGAACACACGAACACCAGTGTAACAGCCCGATACGCACACCATCACCCCAATTACTTTTTTTAACGCACATGCATTAATACAAACAAACACATTCGAATAATCGAGATGGGAAGGGGTGAAGAGCACGAGCCAGAACGAGGCAAATGCAGAATTTAAATACAAATATAAAAAAGCCCGGAACGTACGAGGAGTCCCCATATCCAAGGAGTTCCAAACAATGTGGTAAGCACGGACCCGGAACGGGGTGAACGAAATAATTGAATTGAAACGTACAGAAGCGGAAGAGAAGATGAAAAAAGCAAGGCGACGTGCTTCAAGAGCTGAGACAATAGAGCAAACGCGCCCCTCCGAAGTGATTAAATTGCTGCAGGAGAAGCGATATTTGATGCGATACCACCCGACCGCGACGAATGCAACAAATTGCGCCATGAAACAAGCCACTTCAATTTTCTTTCCACGGGTGTAAGAAGAATTTTTAGAAGATCCGAACCCAAAATTTCAGGTATAACAGCATCAGATGCTCTAGCCATAACTAGAGACCGGAAAAATATGTACCATGAAACGTCAAAATATGTACATAAATATGTAATAAAACATTAAGAATATGTAATAAATATGTAAAATCGGATATAATACGTAATATTAAAATACTCTAATTATAACACACACATTTAATAACTCGAACTTACGACTATAAATTTTTTAACATAATACATACATAAAATATACGAAGTTTTAAAACAATGCAAACGTTTTAAAATTCGTTTAAAAAGGACAAGTTGATGCACATTTGCATCATACAACTTTCCCATCGGTAGTAAAACCTTCACAAAATTGTTATCCAGGAATGTAGTTTAGCAGCCAGACTAGATGCAATAGAAACTATCGTAGTACAAACTGGCGATATCTACGACCAGCTATCACCGCATCATGAAATATTCTCATCAAAGACGACGATCGCAAAATTTCTTGGAAATTCTGGTTCAGGGTCGCCAAACGTGACGTCAATGATACTTTTCACATCTAAATGTGAAAATGATCTGTCGCAAATGCGCACTGAGATAACTGAAGTAAATAAATAAATGTCTTTATTGGTGGCGAGGCTCAGGCCATTTAGCCTGCTCTTCCGCCTGATCACTGAAGTAGGCTGTGAGAATATCCGACTGCATCTTCACGAAACGTACCTCGAGAAGAGTGCGCAGTAGCACGCAGAAATAATGTAAGAACAATTGATGAATTTTTTTGAAAATAATTCTTTACATAAAAATATGTAAAAAAAAAAGATAGAATAAAAAATATTTTGTGAAAAAAGCGAAATATGTAAAATATGTAATATTGTACCAAATATGTAAAAATATGTACCGAAAAAATTGGATATTGTGCTTGGGCGGCAACAATTCGCCAAGATTAAAATTTTAAGAGCGATACGTAGAAAGACAAACAATATGTAATTACATAAAAATCCGGTCTCTAGCCATAACACATTTTCTTTTTAAAGAAGAACAGATGAAGCAAGGCATATGAAGAGAACGTGGCGAACGCACAATCGAAAGGAAAGGTCCAGAACGTTCTCGGAAGAGAACACGGAAGAAGCAGACGTCGCGCTTCAAGAGCTGACGCGATAACAAAAGCGCCTCTCGAGGCTAATTGGGGTTGCCGCAGAAGAAGCAATATTTGTTTCGCTGCCACCGGACCGCGAGGCAGCTGGCTGGTAATTAGTGAGAGAACAGACCACAGCTTGCAGGAGGCCGAGATGATGTGCGGAGTGAGAGGTTATATTCTTTGTCGAGAGCGGATCATTAAATTTTAATTTACCTTGTTCTTTCTTAGAAGTTGTGGTTGAATTTCTCTGAGGGGAGAGGAGATAAGGGTGCACTCTTCTTTGAGTACACATTTAGGTTTAATTGATGTATTCTCGTAACGAGCTTGAATCGATTTCAACATTAATTTCTCCACGAGGACGTGTGGAGTGATAATAAAAATAATTTTAGTATTGTACAAGAATAACCGAACTTATCAGAGAATCTCCTTAGACACATGGACGGGGGAAGTGGGTATTTGACGACACTGCATGTCCTTGTAACTAGTACATGCACTCGTTTCACCTGGGTCCTCATCTTTCCATGTGGAATTGTGTGGACGAGACGCATCCACGGTCATATACCTTATCTTCTGCATTCCTTCCATCTTCCTTCATTTTACATTTTTTAAATTTTAACTTTTACTCAACTGCGGAACGCAAAGAGACTTTATGTATTTAACTTGTTCCATTTATCTGCTTAATTGCTAAGGCAAATGGAATAAAACAGACAGGAATAATACAAAATATGAGTAATTCAAGGAGTTTTTATTACATATTTTTTTTTCAAAGAGATTGCATATAAATTTAGGACTATGCGAATTCGTCACTCATTTGTTCATTCTAAGTACTACAATAGAAATGAGATCTCTGTAATACCTTCGTAATTTAGTTTTTAATTTATGAAAGAATACTTCTGATATATATTCAGTGCGAAAAAAATTCTAAAGCATGTGCATGTGTGCACTGTTCTAACGAAAACACACCATCGTAGACAAACGTCATTTTCAGCAGTTATTTTAATTGAACATCTTGTATTCTCCTAAAAGTTATGGGTAGTTTAAAAGCAATAAAACAGTAAAGAGGAGAGAAAGTACCAAACTATGTACGAACGCAAGCAGTCGAATGAAGTTGATCGCAGTTTCAACACTTCCCAAAAGCAAATATTTTAACCGAATACTTTCACTTAAAATAGTTTGATTTGTTCCGGATAAGAGCCTACAACCTCCATCACTACAATATACACCTCTGTCATGTACTACAAAACAAAATCTCGATCATAAAGAATACAATTTTTATGAATGGTTCGTAATGTATTATTTTTATAATATTATTTGCCCCAAAGCGGGGTGTCCTTCCGTATCTCCGGTTTGCCGTACCTGCGGTATTGGCCGTTTCCACGAAATTAATCAAACGTGTTTGTGACAACTCGACAAACAGAGCGGCGATTCATAATTTCTCACTTTTGGAAGCCGTCCAAGGAACATCGGTGGGGTGGACAATTTCCCCTACGAGACGCAATGTCATAAATATACACAGGCAAATTTACAAAAAAGTAAACGAAGATATACGAGCTGGTAGACTAAACATTTTGTACGGACACAAATAGCAATTTTGTGCACGTTTACAGAATCTCGTACTAGAGTTCAGCATTGCAGCTAAGCGTGTTTTCATGCAGCCATCACAGTTCCATAATCGCCCCCAGGGAACTTTTGATATAAAGAAAAAGTTCAGTACACGGAAAACAAAATTGCCAAACCGCCTGTCCGTTGTCGGGGAACAACACTAGCGTCTAAAACGCACACAAAATTTTCACCAACTTATTTGCAACATTTACACGGAAAATGTCAAATTGACTCTGAAGAATATTGTTGTTTTTTTTTTGTATAAAACTGATTAAAACCACACTCTATTCCGACGTTGTGAATGCAGGTTCTGCATTGGCCACCGCGCTTTAGGCTGTTGTTGAAGTTTAGAGAATCCACGGTTTGAGATTATTGGGGCGTGACTAATCATTTCATTTAGAATTTTGGAATATGTATGTTATTTCACCTTAGAACATAAACAAAATTCTGGAAAAGCGGATGGGGCCACCTCGGAATATTTCTTTGTGAACCTGCCAGTTGTTGAAAACCCCCTGCTCAGCGATGACCGTGGGTGCCTCGCGAGCTGAAATGGATCGCTCTGTTTAGAAACTTCGTGACACCTCCACACCCTGCAGCGCTTTTTGTGAAAAATATCCCGGCATTGTGTTCGTGATTCACATGTCCGCGGCGGCTCCGCCCTCATAAAAGAGCCGCGCAAACGCGTATTACGCCGTCGCGGTATTGAACAACACGGCAGAGCTTTAGGCGTCATCGCTAGGGTTCGAAACTCGACGGTCCCGGTAGCAGGAATTTCGACGCTGGCTGGTTAGCTGGGTCGAATCCAGTCGCTGTCTAGAGGTGCGTTCTAGCGACCGGCTGCTGTGATCGGTATTTTCCGCGGTTTCTCCGATCAACACCAGGCGAATGCCAGAGCTGTACCCTAACAAACGGGCCACCAATCGCGTAGGAACTTTCCTTTCTCTTCCTTGTCCTATTCTCACCCATTACTTACCTGCACGTACACTAACATGCACTACACTACCACACTTGTCAGTAGTGCAGTCGGGGTCTCAGAGCTTGTCCCGGCTGGGGCGGTGCCCCGCTGGTGGGAGATACCGGGTTGGGGAAAACCCTGCTGGACGGTGGGCTGGTCGGCACCGGGTCTCACCATCTAGCGGGGGATGATCCCCTCCACCACCACCTCCCGCGATAAAAACTTTAAGTACACTTACGGAACTAATGACCTTAGCAGTTTACGCGCCCGGAATCATTAATCAATCAATCAATTAAGGCGTCATCGCGTGTTCCTGCGTTGGGCGCGCGCCCGCAAGCGCGCGCGTACGTAAGCGAGTGAGGGCTGCAGCCCCTGACGGGTGTTCGAAGTTGCGACGAATTATATTGCGTTTTTCATGAGCGGTCGTGATCAATGGCAGCCTTTCCCTCGCTCTCTCTGTCTCTCTCGCCCTGACGGGCATTGAGAGGCGTTAAAAATTGCAGGACGCGGGCGCCACGGGAAGAGCGCCCCAGGCGGAGAGGGCGTAAATTAAAGACGGTTCCGCCATCGCCGCCGCCGCCGCCGGGGGCCTTGGGCGGGGCGCGCGCAGGGCCGCGTTTACTGCGGGATTCGGGATTCGCGGGCCGTCGCAGATCCCAACTCTCCACTTCCAAACTTCCTTTCGCCTTCCGTTCTAGAGGCAAGTGAAGGCTTCCGTTTTGGAGGAGGGGTGCTCGATCTCGGAAAGAAAGAAAACTAAGGGTCGTATTTATGAAGCTTTGCTAGCAGCGCTCTTAGGGGGCTGCCATCTGGGGGCTTGCTAGGAGCTAGGGGGGCGACTGGAATTGGCTGGGGGCCGTTCGCAAATCGCGAAACACTGGCAGCCTGCTAGGCCTGGCAGAGGTTTATAAATACGGCCCTAAGTCACAACCTTCTTATTCTCCTGTCCCCATTTTTTCTTCCCTTGTTTCTCCTCGTGCTTCTCCTTATTCTTAATCCACTTTTTGCCACATCTTATCTCCTCTGTTTGTGTGTAAATAACTGAATGAATAATTTCGTATTTTAGATGCATGGAGCTCTTCCAACTCGTCGAATGTCGTCCACTTCTCGCTATCGATTTTTACGTACATATTCTGACTATATTCTTTTCATTTTTTCTTTAATTGATTATCCAAATTCATATTATCTGCAAAGCATGATCGATTTGTGCAGGATTTGTGGTTCACGCTCATACTACACCAGCCCTAACTCCCGTTTCCCTGGTGAGTGTTGCCTTCCGTTCCAGAGGATGGACACCCAATCTTCTCTCTAAGAATTTTTTAGGTGCAGTCGGTTTCTCTAACTTCCTCTTATCCTCTCTCTGAATCTTTTCTTTCTTCTCATCTTATCTCATCTTCTTAGGTGGAAGCTAATGTGACGCAAATTATTTGTAACTCTTCCCTTACTTAGAATATCATCATATCTTATCTTCTTTACGAGATTTTCATGATTAAAGACCCAAACGAATTATTTTCAACACCGAAGTTATATATAGCGTACAAAACATCTTAAAATCAATGTAAAGGATACTAACAAGTTAAAATATTGAAAATCTAAACAGTTTGACAGATGTGCTATACGTGATGTTCATATGCCCGGTCGTATGACTTTATTACACCTGACACAAAATTCACTATGGGCGAACGCAGGAGACCGAATAATACATTCAGAGGAGAGGATTCACACGAAGAAAATTATAACTTCGGTTTACGAATATCTCACAATCGAACGTCGATCTTGTTCTAGAAGTATCTTTTCCTGGAGGTAGGTTATTTCTCCCATGGCCCTCGGCGTGAATCCGTCGCTGTTCCATTTGCCGTCTCCCGGTGCCGCCAGGGTTCGTTGGGGAGCTCGCCAAGAGAAACTGGGAAGTGCCGAAGTCCTCGAGCCACTCTTCCGCTTGTGCCTCCAGGTCGCGTTCGAGACGCTAATTTTCTCGAGAGCGAGGGAGGTTTCGACTATTAACGAAGGTGGGAATCGAGTTAGGACGCCTCGAAGTTGCTCGTTCGGCAAATGGATGCAAATTGTCACAGTCGGAGGCTGACTGGATCATGGGTTGATAGGGTTGACCTCCATGCATCTAGTGTTCGAAATAATTTGGCGTCTTGTGGCAAAGAGAAATCTTGGGTGGAAGGAAAGGGAGGGAGAAAGAGATTCCTTACTTCGTTAGCTAACAAACGTGACGTAGACTGAAATGAAGGAAGTTTCCTCATTTCTATAACAAATAAAATAGGAATTATATACGGCTTTGTAGATAGAGCGAACATACTTTCTGATCGAAGTTTTCATGAAATAAAATGTTCGTAATATATTATCTGTTATTAATTAACCCGATACATTCATTGACGAATGTAGTAATAAATGACTGGGTTACCTTCGGCACCATGAAGACAAAAAGAAATAGATGAAGTTTACTGCATAAATTCTTCTTTAATAAATAAAGTAATTCACTAAGAAAGCAACAAGAAATGTTTAAAATTGCTTATAAATTAATAAACAAGAGAAAAGTTGTTAGGAATGTTAAAGATAAATTAGACAGATTAGACCTAGACAACCTGGTATACCAAATTACATGCGAAAATTCGGATCTCACGTCCATAGATCAAACTAAAGAAAATGAGCCAAAAAAGTCCGAGAACACAAATATTATATAAAAGAATCACCAAATACGCAAAACCTCTCAACAAGTTTAATTAATTTGATCGATTATGAAAATGTGCGCATAAGTGACTAGGAGGGCTACCCTAGCTGATATCAAGACATTTTCAAATTAAGCTTATTGTGAGCTCAATGACAGAAAGTAGTCAAATATCAAACACAAATGATACTATAGTACATACAATCGAAACAATAATTACTGTCTCCAGTATTTACAGCATTTAACATTACATTCATACTCTAGATTGGTTGGTTGGTTGGTTAGTGATTCCGGGTGCGTCAACAGCCTAGGTCATTAGTACCGTAAGTGTTGTGCATGTTTTTTCCTCGCGAGATGGCTGTGATCTTCCCCCACTGGATGGCGAGATCCGGCACCGACCTACCGTCGGCTATCGTCGTTTCTCACTACCCAGGACTCTCCCACCAGCGGGGCAGCGCCCCAGCCGGGACAAGCTCTAAGCTCCCGGCCGGTCTCCCGGAATATGTGGTGTAGTGCATGTTAGCGTAAGTGTGTGTGTAAGGGGAGGAGGCATTCGCTTGGTGTTGGTCGGAGAAACCACGGAAAACTATCGAGTAGCCGGCCGCTTGAATTCTCCTCTAGACAGCGACTGAATTCGACCTAGCTGAAAAGCTAGTGTCGGGACTCGAATCTAGGACCTCCCGGTCAGAGGCACTGCACTGACATCAGTTGATGCACAGAGCTACCGCTCCCGGTTTCATACTCTAGAAAAACACCTATATTTCCAATCGTTCTTCTCCCCGTTTCAGCTTTTCCCAACGTCCAAATTAAAATTTCTCTCCCAAGCGGTCGTCTCCCCCTCTCTACTGCTCCAAACGTCCAATTTTAAATTTATTTCCATCTCCAAACTTGTATTTGGCTACACGCGCACGTATAACGTAACTAACCACAGCTCTCCACGACTATTGAAAAATGTGTTACTGTCACTACTGCATAATTAACTTTCTTTTATTTATTCACGAAATATTCGGGTAAAATTGCATATTCATAGTAGAATTAAATTCATATATTTCTTATGTTTAACCTATGATAAAAATATCTTAGTCGCATAAAATGTCCTTTTCTGAAATTTATAAGTCACATCACTTATAAATTAAGAAAAAACAACATTTTATGCGAATTTTGTAATGAACAAAGTAGCAAGCAAGCAATAGACATTCCGAAGAACGAACGAAACCTTGGAACGTATTTCGACTGCCGCAACTTAGAATGGACTACATGAAAGTCTGTAAGTTGATATGGCTGCTGACTGAACTGAAGAGTACATCATCTACATTATTTTACTCTAATTAATTTCCTATGCGCACAGAAATTGAGTTAAAACTAAGCACCCTAGTCATGTGAGAGGTGTCAATGGTTTTGTTATTTGCCCACGAATCCAAAAACAATGAAACAGATTCGATTTTTACTATTAAATCCAAATAATCATTATGCTATTCCGCTTATATTCATTCTGCGCGTGCTGGCTGAATTCTCATCAGCATTTTTGCTGCTGCAGGCCACTAGTATTTATTAAAGCCTATTTTTTGTACCTGGATTCAATGATAACCCAGTCCTTTTTATAAAAGGAGCTTTTAATACATTGAAATGCTACCACGTTGCTAGTATGGTAGCACTTCACTTTACACTAGTAATGACTTCGGAGTAACGAGCATGGTCTGAGAACACAGGGCGCATTCCATTTGATACCGGTGCACTGGTCGCGAGGGCGGCGGAACGCAGCCCGTGGCCGGGAGCGACATTGCGCCGTTGGCGAGGGCGGTGGTGGGGGGTGGGGGACGCGGAAGGGCGGGGGTGCGACCTGCAGATGATTGGAATATCGATCGGGCCGACTGACGCGGGGATAACAGCGTTAGCCGCGGTGGGGTTGCGGGGCTTCGCTTTTTAGTGGGAATTAGGGACGCAGGGCGTTGGATGGCGGTGGGGAAGGGTGGGGGATTCGCTTTCGCGGCTCGCAGCCCCGCTTCCCAACGCTGCACCACCTCCAGTTGCCTCGCACAATTTCTCGCCTTACTCCCCTCCGACCGACCTTCCCCCGTCCCCGCCCCGCCCCGCCTCCACGTTCCCTAATGCCCTGTCCCTCACACGCGCCACTCGCCGACGTGTTCGCCCACAGGGGTTTGTAACAGGGGGCGCTTGCGCATGGAATCCGACTTCAGCCAATGAGCTTCAGACACCAGTTTGCGTCAAAATATTAGCGGGAATTTTAAATGTAGCCAGATACAAAAATTACCACATCGTTACAAGACATTGAAACAGATTTATCAAGTATTTATTTTTAATATTGCATCCTATATACATCATCGTGTTATTTTTGGTTGGTTACCGCTGAAAATTACCATTTTGTACCACTTTCGGTCTACTTTCGGAGAACACTCTGCAAGAATTCTAAATCAAAGGTTGGAAATTTCGAGGAAGTACAGCGGTGAAATGCTATATATTCCTATACTATCTTTCCGGCATAACAGTAATCGTTACGACTTGATTCAGGAGACTGATGGTAATTAAACTTAATTTTGTAATGAAACATTAATATTTGAAAAAGTATTTAGAATGACAACTTTTTCACATAACTATGCCCGAAGATGGACGAGGAGAACAACGGTATTTGTTTAAAATTTATTTTATTATAATTTTGTACATCACTCACGAATATGTTCAACAAGAAAATACCCGGCGGAGGAGCCACGGTAAGCTAGTCAATTTGTTTTTGCAAAAATAAGTTCGAAATTCATCGGTTGTCCCGGTTTGTTTTGCAACATAATTCAAAGAAATTGATTACCAAGAACATCTATTCCGTCTCAATGTTTAGAATTCTTTAAACACACACGCGCTAATAACTGTTTTTAAGGAGAAACATACATCTAAGTAATGCCATTTTTTAAAAGAAACTGAGTCTTATTAGCGAAAATCGCATTGCACATACAGTTCGTTTATTTTTGCCTTATTTTATTTTTTACTACTCAGCTAATCTAGATATAACTTACTTTTTTTGGTTTCAAATAATTGCGAATACTTTCACCGTGGACATTGCAGGCTAATTAATCCACAATTTCAATGAATCTCGTATAGTATGTAACTGTTTTGTCGTATTTGACTCAGGATCCCAGGTCAAGAAAAATTGTACATGGAAGCCTACAAATTAATTGCCTGGGTGTACTCTCAATGATAATGACGGATGTCCATGTTTGTCAGAACCTCAATTTGACTTAACATAAATATTTTTAGTAAAAATACAAAATTAATTGCTAAGAGAGAACGATGTAAATGGAAAACGAGAGAATGCCTGGAAAAAACTAACATACTTTATCTACCGAAAAATATACATGCCGTCGATAAACAAGGATACGAGCCCTGATCCCATAGATGGGATACGATCCACGCGCGGAATATGATCCTGATGAGCGTTCTCGTAGCTATTAATACACAACATGTGGATCATTGAAGAAGAAAATTAAATGTGTTCTCTTGTTATACCGACCACAAAAGCCACTGATTTCCAGCGAGGCTTCGAGTTTTGCCAAAACACAACCCAGCAGATCCGTGACCAGAGAGATCGCTGCGGTCTCTAATCACTGTGCAACATTTATAACAAAATATCATAAATGACCAATTCATGAAGCCTACACCACCCATTACTTAAATTAACTCATGACCTTTGAATGTTTTATGCAATTCAACAGTTAACACAATTTAAAATTTATTATGCCATTTACTACATGATGTAATATTTATGACATTTAATTTGAAAATGTAATATCCTTGAACTAACCTAGAGATACTTTTCAATAATCTTAAAAAAATCTTAGACTATTTGTATAAACTGAGAATCGCATATCAGTTTATAGTTAATTGCATTTTCCCAGGCGACTCATAAGTGCCTTCTGGGTTCATGGGTTCATCATTGTCCATCACATTTACCGCCGTCAACGCCATCTGATCCGGCGACGTTTTTCTTCTAATTTGCATGAAGTTTTACCTTCTGCTCTGTAATCTTCATGTTTCAAACATCTTGAGCGTGGTGTTTAACATGCTATTAGCTGCAGTCTTCATGGTTCCTCCTTTTTGCTTGAATCACGGAATCGTCAAAGGGGTTCCATTGGGTTCACACTTGCCGTGGTCACTACCACTGTGGGTAAAATGAATAGTGATGTGTCCCGACTCGAGAGTGACAAGTATTACTTTTCACTCGACCAACCTCATAGCCGGTAACTTCTAGGTGAAAGAGCGCCCTTCCTATACTCCTAAGCCCAAAATATCAAGTAGTTGAGGAGACCTATTGAAGGTCGCTTTCAGCCTCCGCACTCGACCGCCGCGCCGTCTTCGAATCGTCGACGGCCGCCACACGGAAACAGTTGAAGCTTCCCGAATTCTCTAAATGCGGATGATCTGGGTGGACTATTGGTGCGAAGGACAGAGGCGATGGCACGCAAGGCGGAG
Source organism: Teleogryllus occipitalis (assembly GCA_011170035.1). NCBI lineage: Eukaryota > Metazoa > Arthropoda > Insecta > Orthoptera > Gryllidae > Teleogryllus > Teleogryllus occipitalis. The sequence continues at coordinate 177,793 of BLKR01001783.1, forward strand.
TGAATAGAGGTGACACTCAGAAATTATCCTGAGCTGCCAATTTTTCATACCTACCTACATTGCAGTGATTCACAATTTTTTGCCATACGGCTCCCTTGAATTCAACAGGAACTTCGCTTACGCCGTAATTGTAAAATAAGTTTACCAGTCGTAACTATGTTATATTTTACCAGTACATAGATATTAGATTAGATTAATAAAATTCACATTCCATTACGTCTAAACCCGCAGTATCCTTAGACATAATCTGAGAACTTGGCCATTCGCACGTGTATGAGTTCGCACACCAGTACTCTCAGCCTCCCACAGCTTGTTATTTCAGTTTTTATCTCATCACCATATCCAGCCTAACCTAACGGAACTTGTCTACAGCCCAGATATCACCATAACTAACAAAATCCTAGTGTTGTTGTGTAATAATTGTGTCCAAAGTGTATTTATCTACAATAGACACACTGAGCACACTGCAACATGTCAAAAACGCCTCCAATATTTCAACCCAACTAATTAATATTTTAACCTCATCAACGATCAAATAAACTTCGTATTTCTCACTCTCCAACTTCTGCATAATCTCCAATAAAATGTGTCGCGGCGCCCACTTTGAGTACTCGTTCTCTAATGAACCACAGCACCAGGTCGCCGACCGGGAGCGGTAGCTCAGTGCATCAACTGATGTCTCTGCAGCGCCTCTAACCGGGAGGTCCTAGGTTCCCACTCCCCACGGCGGCAGGATTTTCGACACTAGCTTTTCAGCTAGGTCGAATTCAGCTGCTGTCTGGAGGAGAATTCTAGCGGCCGGCTGCTCTGATCGGTAGTTTTCCGTGGTTTCTCCGATCAACACCAGGCGAATGCCGGAGCAGTACCATACCAAACGGGCCACGGACCGCGCGCGATCTGTCCTTCCTCTTCCTTGTCCTATCCTCTCCCCTTACACACACACTTACACTAACATGCACTACACTACCACATATTTCGGGAGACCGGTCGGGAGCTTAGAGGTTGTCCCGGCTGGGGCGGTGCCCCGCTGGTGGGAGAGTCCTGGTTAGGGGGTAACCCCACTAGCCGACGGTAGGTCGGCGCCGGATCTCGCCATCCAGCGGGGGAAGATCACCGCCATCTCCCGAGAAAAAACATGCACTACACTAACGGGACTAATGACCGAAGCAGTTGACGCGCCCGGAAACACGAAAAACTCAATCAATCAATCAACCAGGTCGCCGAGGGCCTAATGCAGCTTTTGGGCCGGCCTTTGCCGCCTCTGCGCAATCGCGTTCGCGCCGTGCGTTTTGTGTTTCGCTCCCCAACCCTCGTCGCCCCAGTCCATGCAGCGCCCGCCCGCTCCACGCCCACGCGCTCGCCGCCTGCCACACAAAGAAGATGGATTTGCGCGCTTGTATCGTCTCCACCTGTAGCGATGTAGTAAAACAGGGAAACTGAGCCGTGAGCCGACAGGTAACACCCAACTTCATGCGGCTGGGTAAGCGGTACTGTTAAGAGATGCGTCGCTCGAAATGTTGCGGCGGTTGCGTGGCAGCAGGTGTTTTAAAACGAGTTTCTCTTTTGCTCAAATTTGTTACACGGTTGTTTTTTGAGCGGTCGTATGCTGTTCCTCTTTTCCCTATATTTCAGCTATCTCGAATTCGTGGTGTAGAAAAAGTCGCGAAATGCTGCAAAAAATCGACGTCGGGATTTAAACGAAAACACGATTTGAGGGTTATGGTTAGCGAATGAATGTTGCATTTTCTCAAAAAGATGCGACTGTCCGTCCGTCTGTGAATACCACTACCTCCTACACCTGGCCTGCCAATCGAGAAGGATTCACGCCAATCGAGATGGAATAACCCGGGGTATTGACGGGGTATATTCCGTTCGTACACACGGAATGGCAACTCTGCAATTCGAGGAGTATTCGCCGTTTCCGAGCGCAAACTGGAAGAAACTTTTCTGAAAATTCAGCAAACGAATCCAGCAGCAAAAGGAGAAATCTTTGCTGGCTAGAAACATTAATCATCTCGAGAACATTATCTGGGAATTAGCCAAAAACTAGAGAGAAGTTCAGTGTTTTTCGCCTGGGCGGCTGAGAGAAGGGCTGGAAAAAGGACGTCACCTCGTACGGGCGGTGACGGCGCTCCCCTCTACGAATCTCTTCACAGAAGTTAGTTTGAATTATTAGCGCGTGGCTACAGTGGCAACTCGTCTGCCCGCTGTTGTTGGAGACGGTGACCCTGGGGCCTCTGATGAGGGCACAGCTGACGTAGAACTTTTTCAAAAATGAATATTCCCCGGTTGATCAGGTAGAACCCGAGGTTCTGAGAATACGAAGCGGATCGTCAAATTATTGTAGGGGGCGGGGACTTTACTCGAAGTCCCTTAGACATTTTCAAATGATTTTTTCAAAAAACGGCTCCAAATTTCTTACTTAAACAAAGCAAAGTATGTTAAATCCTACTAGTACCCTCGTTTCTTTGATCACATAAAATACCGCGTGAGAAATTTTGCCATTAGAATCTTTGAACAATACCATTTTATTAATAATATACCAGATGCCTTCATGGAATTTATGTTATATTTAAACATTTCGAAATAAAAATATGTTAACTAAGAATACAAAAGTAGAGTTTAAGACAGGGAGGAGAAGTGTCAATTTTTTTCTCTGACTTTATGTTATTAGTGATTCAAATAACTTTAAAGATCAGTGATACACGATTTGTAAAGAACTCCACAAACTACATTTACAAACACATTTCATACAGTTTTTTCATTACAAGTTATCTTTCTCGTTTTCTTTTTCTGGTGGTAAGTTTTGTCTCCCTAGGTATTGTATGACTACTATAAACAATTGCTGCTATTAGTTTAGAAACCGGAGAAAATGTTGCAAAAATTGAGTTGAAACAACACGTTAAAACTCATGAGTAGTGCGATATAGGGTCGTCTTCAATGAATTTGTTTAAACGAATATTAAGACTTCAATTTCGTAAAAATTCAGAGTGGTAAACAGTAAAGAATACATTTAAAAAATTGAAATGTTATATTGTTGTATAGCATATTGTTGTTATATGTTAAATGTTATATTTAAATGTTATACAAAATTAAAACTGTAATATTTTATTAACAATCAAAAAGTTGAAGGTTTTTTCTTTCTTTCAGATATTAATTGGTTTTCGAACCTGACCAACATCATTATTGAAGCTAGCGATTTCTTTCTTAATCCAACTTATTCTACTTTACTAGATCTTTAAATTATTTCATGTACACTTTTTCAAATCAATAGTTTCGCGTAATTTTAAATGAAGTCCTGACAATTTTACACAAATACGTAGACAAGATGTTTTGAAAACCAGCTTGTTACCTATCGCATTCTATCTCCGATCTCAGGGGTATAATTCATTTACTATCTTCAGAAGCTCCCAGTATTCGCGCTAGAGATTTGAAACCCACACACCACGAGCGAGTTGCACTGTTCTTGTGAGCGCACGGCACGCCGCGATGCGCGGAGAATCTTGGCCCACTTTCGAGTACGGTGCACGCTGAAAATAAATCAGATTGCGTGGAGAGAAACCCTTTCATAAAGCGCCTTCCTCCGCTTGACGTAACGGATGATTCAATTTCGTCTGTGAATGGCTCGTGAGTGGAGAACTGTCATTTCCTCCCCACGTGGTTCTCAAACGGCGCGGCGGCAACGGAGGACGCCTTCGCCTTTCGGTGCGACAACGGGTACCGATGGGAGTAAGTGAGGGGGCGGGGACGTGCCGACAATGGTCGTGGCGGTGACGAGTGAAGCTGTGACGGTCATGATGTCCGTAATGGTGGCTGTCACGTTGATGGTAGCGACTTCGATGGTGTTTGGATGCTTGGTTGTTAATGATTCCGGACGCGTCAACAGCTTAGGTCATTAGTCCCGTAAGTGTAGTGCATGCTTTTCCCTCGGGGACCGCCCCAGCCGGGACAAGCTCGAAGCTACCGACTGGTCTCCCGGAACATGTGATAGTGTAGTGCATGTTAGTGTAAGTGTGTGTGTGTGTGTAAAGGGAGAGGACAGGACAAGGAAGAGGAAGGAAACATCGCGCGCTGTCCGTGGCCCGTTTGTTAGGGTACTGCTCCGTCTTTGTTTGAAAAATAACCCAAATCTTTTTTAGATGTGTTTATATAATGAATTGATTATGAGAAATGTTTTATAATCTGAATTATGTGTCTGTGTTTGCACCCTAAGTGCAAACCATGATTACTGGCGTACCAAAGGACTTTTGTGTGGCATAACTGACACAAGTTACACCACACAAAAGTCCTTTGGTGCGCCACTAATCACAACCCCCCACACGAATGCCAGCCTGTCCTCGACTCGGCGCCGGCGGCGTCCCTCAAGGCGCCAGAGTGGGGCCCCCTACCATCAGCCCCTCCCCTGTCGGCACCCACCCCCGCCCCACCGCGCCGTAACTTTCCACCGCCTTGGTCGCTCTCCAGACCGGAACGCCGCCGTGCGCTGCTCTCCCACGCCGCGTTCCTCGCTGCGTCAGGTGAAATGGGATGAAACAAATTCGCGGGGAGCCACGTCGCGTATACATACATGGCGGCGGCAATAGTCGTTCTTTATCTGAGAAATATCTCTTGTTTTCTGCGGGAAGAGTTTCTTAGCTGCTGGACCGAAACTGCGTTTCAGAAGTCGGGAAGTGGGCGTTGATTAGTCGCATACATCGATCGCGCCAAGAATGTTTTTCGGGAGGAAAAGCCGCGTTCGCTTTAAATATAAGCGTGATGTCAGATTATGAGGACGTCAGATCATTCCTTATGTTAGGAGAGAACTCAAAATAAATTACAATATTTAATTTATTTCTGCAAAATACGTCATGCACGGAGTGCAGAAAAAATTAATCGCTTTAAAACAAGTAGTATATGTACCTATCACTATGTTTTTCGTCTGGATACTTTCGTATAACTCAAAATACAGATCTAATAAGCAAAATCGAATAATGGAGAAAAGTAGTGTGATTATGAGAGAATAATATGGATTACGTCGTTGAGAGGGCATTGATATCGCTTTATTAATTGTCGGGTGTTAATTAACGCACTCAAGCGGATGCTTTTATAAGCTTCATTATAGCAAACAAGCTTTTAACAGTTTCATTGTAGCACATGCACTTTAACGAGTTCCTTATTGCAAAAGTTGGCTCAAGCAAAAGGAAGGCACAATTTAAATAAGGAAGTAATGTTATATTCTTAAAAATACGTTCAGTGACTTTTAAATAATCATAGTTATAAACATAAAACGAAATAGGAAGCAATTCGTGAGATAGGGTGGATATTCAATTGCGTTCTTTTAATACATTATAATGAAACGGATAAAACATATCAAAAAATATTAACCCTTTTGAAACACTCGGGAAACAAATAACACATCAGAAAAAGTTAATGCGGACACTTCAAAACTAATTATGTCTTGCAGCTAATAGACTTTGAGAATTATAGAGCTCTTGAAATACTGTAAAAAGCGAACAATACAATCCTCGTTCCACAGCGCAGTCGCGTAAAAAGCAAGGCATCGAACCAAAACGGCAACCATTAAAAGCAGTTTTAAGAGTGAGAACGAATCAGAAACCGTTATTCCTTCATTAAATTTATTACGGGAACTGGAAATTAATGAAACGGTTTCGGTTTAGTTAAAAAAAACTACAATTTCATGAAACTCATTACGCTGGGACCACTTTTCGAGAAGTGACTCAGTATAAACAGTTGTATGAATTTTTCAGAAATAAAACTTTTAGTTATAATTTCTTGTTCTAAATTATCGACGTTCTTTGTCCTAGACGCGAAAGGAATCGTCAAAAACTTTGATATTACGAAGTTCTAGGGAATCATCATTAATTTCGAAATTATTTAACAAAAACACAGGAAAACTGTTTTGAACAGTTTCAAAATCAGTTCCGGGAGTTAAACGATTCGCTATCAAAACGCGAAATATTTCGTTGTTCTAAACCGGAATGTTGCATGACAGAGTTTGACGCCTTGAGGAAGATTGATTAGTGATTCCGGGCGCGTTAACGGATGAGGTCATTAGTCCCGAAAGAGTAGTACATGTTTTAACGAAGGAGGTGGTGGTGGTGATCTTCCCCCTCTGGATGGCGAGATCCGGTGCCGACCTACGTCGGCTTGCGGGGATTTTCCCCAAACAGGTATCTCTCGTACCTCCAGCGTGGCACCGCCCCAGACGGGACGAGCTCTAAGCTCCTGACAGATCTACTGACATGTGTGATAGTGTAGTGTGTGCCATTGTAAGTGTGTAGGCCTTATAAGTAAGGAGTGAGGATAGGACAAGGACGAGGAAGGAATGATCGCGCGCTGTCCGTGGCCCGTTTGTTACGTACTACTCCGGCATTCGCCTGGTGTTGACCGGAGAAACCACCTATCCGAGCAGGTCACGCGCCGGGGGCCAAAAGGCTCACATAACCAACAAACAAAAATGTGTAATAGCCTCAATTAAGATAATTAATTTTTAATAAAGCTAGAATTCTCCTCCAGACGAGCGGCTGAATTCGTCCTTGAGCAAGAGCTTCCGTTCGCCCGAGGGAGCGTGCTCTGGCGCGCGAGAGCGTCTGGCGCGGGAGGCGGCGGAGGGAGGCTACAGCGCATCTGGGGGCGATGCGGCCGTCGCCTTGAGGGTTCTTCTCCGCGGGCGTGGCGGTAGCAGTAGCGACGGAGTCGTTCTCCCGGCACAATGGGCGCCCTTGTTTATCTTGGACGCGCAGCCCGGCGAGGGGTCGAGTCGGGTCGCGGGCGCGAGCGGGAGCGGGAGCGCTGCGCTGCTGCTGAGACTCACAGAGGGGACGATACTGGCGCCCATGGGCCAAAAACCAACAAACAAAAAAGTGTAATACCCTTAATTAAAATAATTAATTTGTAATAAAGAATAATATTTACGAGAGAAAAATTCTTCGCATGCGCGGACTTAAGGCGCGCTTAAACGCATTTTTATACTACACAAATTTAAACATGTGAAGGTATTAAATTTTTCGACAATACATACAATGTACACATTCAATAAACGTAACGTATTTTAAAGCATTTACTATTTTTGCTTTTGTGTACTTAATGAAATCATTATGAAAAGGCAGATGATATTTGAGAAAGCGGTCCGGACCCTCACGTTGGATCCGACACTTATGTGATTAGTTTGCGTCGGGGTCTGCGGCCTATTTCTTTGGACTTTTGGGTGTCAAGGACGAGCAGAGTCTACGCATATCGTTGTATAACATTGGTAATCATGGACGCGACTGCGAAACTGTGAACGTGTCAGCTATTTAATAAAATTATTTGCTACACAAGATCTTCTATGATACACGGGACACTAAACACGGATCATTTGTTATTTGCATACTGTATGTATCTAAAAATAATTTTGTGTAAATTAAGAAATAAATTCGCTTTGGAACAACCTAGCATCACAATACGAAATCACTGTTGCATCGCAATACATTATTTACCTTCAAAGCACATGCACATTGTCGTTCTGAATAGTGAATGATCATCTATCTTGCACTACCTTGTTCGGTGAAAATCCGAACATAAAAAAAAAAAAAAAAAAATCTCATTAGCTTTTCCAAAAATTTCTCCCCGAGCTTCGTGCATTGGCCAGGACGGTCGATCGCGAGTGAGGCGCGAGACGAATCTCGGGCGAGGCCGATGTGTTCAAGAGCCGCGAAGGGAGTGGATAGAAGGGCGCGTCTGTCATCGTTTCGACCCACTGCTGAACGGCGCGGCGCGGCGCGGCTGCGGAGGGGAGGGGAGGGGGCGGGGCCGTGCCGTTCAGCGGCAGCCCGCGCCTCTCCTCCGGCCTCGTCGCCGTATCAAAGACGACCTAAGTTAATTACAAAATGGTTCGCTCGCTACAATGCCTCGTTATTCACAGCGGGGCTCGCCGCGCCGCGCCGCGTCGCGCCGGCTCATCGCCAGGCGATTGTGTGAGCGCGCGCGCGAGGGAGGGAGGGTGGGAATGGTGGGAGTGGAGACGCGTGTGGTTGCGGGTGGTGGGGTGGGTGGAGGGGAGGGGAGGGAAGGAAGGCTTGCGCCACCCACGCGCCGCGAGGGTTGCCAACTGTGCGTGCAGATGCGCCCACAGGTAAAAAACTTGAATGGTAGTATCACGAATATCGATCACGAGCATCAATAATAATAATAATTTATTAATATTACAATAAACAAACAATACATTGATGTAATAAAAATAATAAAATTTATTATCGTCAAAATACTTCATTTGAGAATGATTAAAATGCGATATTATCTACTGTTATTTTTTATCATCATCGCTATTAACTATCACGTCGCCCTCTGGTCAGTCTATATGCTTTGCTTGTGCTGAGATTCGTTACGTCGAAATCCTTCCTCATCATCACATGTTATATTCATAAAACATCTCACGCCCCACAACGAAAAACTTGACACTCTTGTTTTTTTTATTAATTTACTTATTGTCACATCAACTATGAGATCATTATCGTCTATTTAAAATCATACACCTTCAATAGATTACTTTCTTTTGCAATACAATACAATTCGTTGACACACTTTGTCTCCCCGCCATCGAGCATTTAAAAACCATTACATGTCTTAAGCCAGATAGGCAAATATTGCTATAAGAAAGTGCCCTTTACAACCGGTCACAGACACATATCTACGTAATATACAGAGATCTACATATTACTTAAATCAGTAGTCACCGCGAAGATCCTCGCACTCCATTCGTTTCCGGGCGACGTAAGGAGAGTAGATTTTAATGCATGGAACAAGAAACCCTGTATTATTGTTTGTACGGGCGAACACCCAGACCGTAAGTCAACCGTAACTCACCCGAATCACAGTCTAATAACATATAACATACTTATTAGACTGTGCCCGAATACTCACGTGTATTATTATTATTATTATTATTATTATTATTATTATTATTATTATTATTATTATTATTATTATTATTATTATTATTATTATTATATTTATACACAGAGTTATTACTGCCTTATTTGTGAGTGATTTAATGTGACACACTTAAAGCGATGATTTAGAAGGCAGCGACCCGATATAACCGAGCAGCAACGTTCCCACCAGTGACAGCAAATTTAAAGTAAACAAGTAAAGCATGTCGGCACTTTTAGGTGTTACTTTCTCTCATGAAAATTAATTTCTAAAGAACTAATTACTATCAGCAGGGATTGGATGGAAGTGTTTTTGTCTAGAACTTCCGGTCGGCGCGATGCAAAATCAATTGGGTTGGCATCCCTGCGAGAAGCCCTCCACCTCCATTAGCGTTCTGAGAAGGTGCTTCGTCCTGAAAGCAAGGCAAACAAAGCCCGGGAGTCGATCATGCCGAACAATACAACCAAGATTAATTAAGGGATCCGTACGCACACTGTCAGAGATGAAGTAAGATTTCAGGGAGGAATCTTAGGTTACGAGAAGGGATAAACATTTGTAAAACAAGTAGCTTAAGAATTTCCTCGAACATTTCAAATATTAACTCTTCTGATGACGAGAATAATTGCCCGAGTTTCGGAAACCGACAATTACAAGAGCTCTTTTTAGGAAGGGCGTGGTGTGGGGTTCACTGTCAAGTTCAATTCGCTGAATTTCGGGAAATTAAAAATTAATGGCATACGATAAGTGTAATTACGACGGTTGTAATACGACACACCGGTATATCATACTGGTAACGTTACCGTTATATTTGTTACATTAACGGATTTTAAACATGTTACAAAATCATTAATAATACAAGGTTATTTCAGAATAAAATTCTCATTTCATTTCGTTCACTCGCAAACAGAACGAAACAGAATTCGGTTATGACCTTCCCAAAAAATGCGGAAAGGAAACTGGAACGCTATTTTCTGCAACCACACCAATCCATAAACCGGAACATATTGTGATAAAAATCTCAATGAGAGACACTAAATGTGGCCCGAGCACGTAACGAGTTAAATAACTTTTCCTGCCTAAACGAAGTTGAGATAATTGGTAATTACGGCAATGGGACTTCTGAGTGGCGATTTTACCACCTTCATGCATTTAAATTGACATTTTAATTGTCAATTTGGAGAGGTTTGTTACGTGGGAAAAATCAGCAGAAACGCCAGGCTTCGCAAGAAGCATTAAATGTATTTTTTTGAATGTGTGATACTACCAATGCACTATATTATTTACCCGAATACACCAAAGAAGAGTAATGTGTTCCATCATGAACACTTAACTATTTTCCTGTTTAATTACTTTAGAACCAATGGAGAAAACGATCTATTTTCAGTTTGCATTATATGAATAGTTTGTGTAAAGGTATTTAAAAATAAATATTTCCTTTATAACCATATTCATAATTTCTTTACAATTGTTAAGAAACAAAAGTAAAAAGATTACGATGAACTTACTTTTGATTAGCGCATTCTTGAGAATGGTTTACTCGGCTTCATTGTTGGGTAGGTTCTCTTTTGTTCAACAAGTATCTGTTTAATCTCTTTCGAGGCTTTAGGGGAATCTTGAGACTTGTAAGTGACCGTACCTTCATCTGTCCACTACGACCGATGGTGCGACTCTGCGGACGCTTCCTCCCTTCAGCTGAGGCTGGCTTGACCAACACCGCCTATGATGAGTTTATTTCTTCTATTTTCAATTAATCTTATGCCTCAAGTTTAGAAGGACTAAAAGCAGAAATAATTCTAATGGCCCTGGGAAACGATGCAATATTTTACAACCGCACTATGGCTACGGCACAACGGCGATTCTCGGCCTTCCTATGTGACGTCACGAAATACGTCGACAGGCGTTGTAATCCAGGTGGTTTTGGCTAGATTGATTTTTTCGTATTTCCGGGCGTCAACGGATTTGGTCATTAGTCCCGTAAGTGTAGTGCATGTCCCCCTGGGAGATAGCGGTGATATTCCCCCGCTGAATGGCGAGATCCGGTGCCACCTACTGGCTAGAGGAGTTTCCTCCTAGCCACGACTGTCCCATCAGCGGGGCACCACCCCAGCCGGGACAAGCTCTAAGCTCCCCACCGGTCTCCCGAAATATGTGGTAGAGTAGTGAAGTGTAGTACACTAACGTGTAAGTGTGTGTGTGAGGGGAGAGGATAGGTCAAGGAAGAGGAAGGAAAGATCGCGCGCGGCCCGTGGCACGTTTGGTAGGGTACTGCTTCGGCATTCGCCAGATGTTAATCGGAGAATCTACGGAAAACTACAGATCAGAGCAGCCGGCCGCTAGAATTCTCCTCCAGACAGCGACTGAATTCGACCCAGCTGAAAAGCTATAGTCGAAAATCCTGCTGCTGTCAGGACTAGAACCTAGGACCTCCCGGTCAAAGGCACTGCAGTGACATCAGTTGATGCCTGAGCTTCCACTCCCGGTGTGTTGGCTAGACCTCCAGGGGCAGCAACCATAGCTCTTCATTCCTATCACCTTGTTCTTTTTTGTTATTCATGTAATTAACACGCACTTAGCTTCATAGCAACTAATCATTTAAAAAATGAAGTCCGGGTCCACAGTAGCCAACGACGTCTAAAAAGCTGGAGAGGGCTTTTGGGTTCATATCATACCATTGCAATAGTTGAATTGATATTCTACAGCTCGTTGCTACAGAACTACATTCTCTCGAATAATTCAGAACTTCAACTCTTGTGCACAGATATAATTCAATTTTTTGAAATTACATCGATGTAATTTATATCTTTAAAAAATGTCACAGGTTTTGTAAGAGTAAGACTCCGCTTTTTAACTACAAAACGTAGCAAGAGTGAAGTCGAAGCTTCCGGCCTCGACCTCAAAGCTTACATAGAAAACAAATAACTACAATGGATTTGTATTCACTACACTTTCTTAGATACAATGAAAAGGGTTTTACTTTTATTTTTAAAAGCAAGATTACTTAAATTTAATACAAAGAAATTTCAATTGTATTCTCACAAAAGGCGTTTAATATCTGCCGATTCTCAAATAAACTGTCTTCGCACCCTTGATTACCGCAATACTGTCCCTATATTGGTTTTAAGTATCTTTATTTTGATTCTTTGAATTACCTTAATCTGTCGATTGGTTAAAACGGGCGGAAAGAATCTAAAGAAGTCTAGGGTGAAAAAATAACATTCCTGGGCAGAGTCTGGTTGAGATCTGTATACCACTTATGAGCGAGCGTCTCTGATTCGTCTTAATTTATGCGAGTTCCTAGCTTTGTTATGCAACTGTCCACGTATAAGAACGCCTGTATAAGAATACACTGTTTTGAGGTTTTTATCTCTAATGCTTACCATGATATCTATGTTAAACGTTACACATGTTAAATAACACATGGAGATCATGAAGAATTAAGTGTGACGACTAAAATCATTTATTTATATAAAACAAACTATTTGAAAAATGGGCTCAAATATTTTTGTTTTATATAAATAAACGTTTATGAATTTTCCAATGCAGTCGTTACGGAGGGAATGGCATGGCTTGATTTCATCCCGCGGTCAGGTATCCTTTTGTGCAGCTTACCGGTAAAATCCCTTTCACTTTTGGCCCTCCCAAACGACATTAGCTGATTGCATCCCTTCCGATGATACGGGATTGGTGAAGGAGAAAACGCGTGAAGATCCATTTATGATGAACAATGTCAACACAAAGTTGCCTGGAGAGGGATTTGCGAACTTTGTGTGAACAAGTTTCTGTTTTGTAGACGAGATGGTTTTTCACCATTCATTTTTTAAAATTCTGTTTCCATTGTAAGCGTTCCAAGCCTTTACGGCTTAAACACAGAGTAAACTCCTTTTAAATGTAGTTTGTCATTGCCATTCATCCTCATCGGCTAGCGGCTCGGCGCCGTTAATTTCCGGGGCTCACAGACGGGCACTTATCCAAGAACCCGGGGTCTCTCGAGCTTCTTCACCTGTTTACGAAGCGTGGTTCAGCAGTTCGGATACCGGCACCAACCTTCACCAAGGGATGCAATCGGGATAAGTCTTATGGAATTTTAGGAATTAGCTCACTTCGTGACCGTTCAATGCTGCTGCTTCTCTTTAATCTTTACAAATTCTCTCTCTAAATATTACACGGCTGTAATTATTTCATCATTAGCTTTGTTTTCGATACGTAACAAGAATCTCACGAAGTATTCACATTGTTACGTCTGAAGCTTGAACACCTGATGTATACACAGCACCACTACCACATCGACTATATCCACATGCACATCAATTTCTAGCCTTCTCTTTGCCATACATTTCCATTTGTCCATTATTTAAATGGATTTGACTATGTCAGCCGCGTCCTCCGGCAACAACTAAAGTATTATACGCGCACGTTTTCTTGAGCTCCGGAATACCTACCCTCACTCCTTTGCCAACATTAGTTGAATTAAGAATAAATGATAGCAACGAGCATTATGAACAAAATCTAATAACCAGAAATGTTCGCTTCCATGTAATAGGAACTCTTTTGCATCGAAAAACGAACTACAAATTTGATAAAAAATTTCTTGTCAAAATAATCAAACTTTCCACTCCTCGTGCAACGATTGAAGCAAGGGCTCAAGAAAACGTGCGCAGATACTAGTAAATACAATTCAGTGGACACAAAGTTATTCTCAGATAGGATGACTAGCTTTATCAGCGAACGAAGCCGGAAATAAATCTAACACAACCCACTCATGGTAAGGTACCAAAGACTATTATTGGCGATGGGGACAGCGGATATAAATCTTTCAAATGAAAATAAACTACGCTTTATAAACGTTTATTCCCGACGGCCCTGAACAAAAGAAGTGAATTTGCTGTAAACTAAAATTCGACGTGCTTCTCAACTTTTTTTTAACTTTCATCACACTGAAAGAACAATTACTTTAAAATATGACAAACAGATATTACAGAATATTCTAAAATAAAATCACTTCTATACGAAATTTTGAACCAAAATTATTTTGATTCACCCTGTCACTTTTCAAATAACTTCATTAAGTAAAGTGTATCTTAGTAATTCTTATAATCAGACAAATCGAGCAACGCGTAAAGTTTGAGTACAAGAGTTGAAGTTGATCATGTAAAAAATAGCGACGAATTTTGGAAATTTAGAAAAATCCCGCACAACCTACGTTGTAAAGAGTAGTATGAGTTTTTAAATAACTTGCCAACAGGTTCCCCGGCTTCAGATAAATTACACAGAAAAACTTCTTGGGTTTGTAGACCACCACAGTTTCACACTCATAATAAATCAATTGCATCGGGATTAATTTAAACAATTAATTGTATCCCAGTTACTGTCCATTACTAAAAAAATACATTAAAAATTCAATAAATTAGTGTTGTTGACAAAAAAATGTAGGCACAGTTTATCATATTAACAATGTTCACACGTCATTTCCAGATACATTCGTTACAGGACATTCACAAAAAAATAAATAGAAAAACACAAATTGTGGATAGGACGATGTCGAATGCAACACCTATTTAACGTTTTAAAAATACTCCATTATTTCTATTTCTGGTCAAGAGATTTTTTATGATTATTCCTGAAGCTAAATAATTACAAAGCTGTTAATAACAAGCACGAAAATAACAGCAATCAGCACCACCTAATATACGAAACAATTATCCACTTTAGTAACTTCATTATAGTAGAGGTGGAAACACGCGTATATGAAGGAAAGCAAACTAAATAGGGAAATTCACATTACGTAAATTATCTCGCAATAAGATAAAATATTCATTAATTTTCATGACCTTACAAATATAAATGAAAAAGTATGCTGTAAAGTTCAATATTATGTAAATGTACAATGCTGTGAAAACAGGTCAAGAACCACAGCCGAAAACAGAGAAGTGACGTACAATATTTGTAGATGTTCTTCGTGGCACACGTATCTGTAATAGTATTGGACCCAACCCGGCACTGCCAACTCCTCGCGGCGGTATTGTATTCTAGCCCCTGGCGACTTTCAAACACGGCCTACGTCTATGGAGGGAAAAGGAGGTAGTTTGGAGTTCGAGGTTGTATGAGGTGTGGTAGAAGGTAGGTGGAGATCGAAGAAGACCGGATGAAGATATGAGAGAAGTTGGAAGGAAAGAGTAAGTCGTTGAATTTGAGAACGTGTAGGGATAGGTGAGAGGAAGTGTGAGGTCAAAAATACAGGAGAAAGATGAAAAAATTAAGAGGTCGAAAGTTGGAGGAGGACGGGGCAAGTCAGAGGTGGATACGAGGATCTAAGGCCTTCGCACCGACCGGCAGTTCGGAGGAGATCGGCAGACTCTTAAAGTTATACAACAGTTGTGAAGTCCCATTGAATGGTATCCAATGTTAACCACTTCGAGCGTAAAAGATTAACACAATTCTGTTCCTTTTAATATTACCATTATATATATTTTTATGGAACCGACCCCACAGGTACGGGTAGTCTATCAAGCGCTTTGAGTTAAGTTCAAATTTTGTTACAGCTTCCCAACTCGGCATCATCCAGCTCACTGACTCCCAACAAGATGGCGAGCCCACGAGCAATTGCGATTATTCGGGGCAGACGTTATTCGCACACCAACTCCAGCAATTCATAAATTTGCTGTTTTCGATTTTTCTATCCTCCGAAGTAGTTTTCTCTTCGGTGAATCTTAGTAGTATGTTTACTCATTCATCAAAAGCAAAGGGTTTCTCGACGTTATGGAGAAACAAAATTAATTAATTAACTGCCATACAGAAATGGAGTAAGAAAATGACGTAAGAAATGTTTGTTCGTCTTATTGTGTAGAACATTTGAGTTGTCTCCGAAATGACACTCAGTACATGAAAAACTTCCTCAGTTCATATGGCGTTAGATGAGGGGTGCAGTGATGGGCACTGGTGCACTGCACAAGTAGTTGCACTTTGTGTATTGTTCAGTGTTCTACAGTTTTCGAAACACGCAAATCAAGAAATCGACAGAACAATAATAAAACAATGTACAACAAGATCATATACATCTCGATTCCATAAATGTAACTATCATATAGTTAAATACTTTGATATTATCCAGACATTTCCACAGGTCAATTATTATTGTTCTTCTTCTTCTTCTTCTTCTTATCATTATTATTATTATTATTATTATTATTATTATTATTATTATTTCATGTTACACACATTATACTAGCATGCGAGTTTAACGTATTTTTTTCTGGTCCACATCAACGCTGTCATACGTGAAAGAAAATGCGTTTACATGTAATTTGACCAGTAAATAGAACGGGGTGAAGAATGCAAAACGATCGACACATTAGACGTAACGCATATTTCTATATTTTACCCGCAGAGTACGTTTTTGCCACTGCTACTACTTGCTGAATTTTTGTTTATTTAGATTGCAGAGGCTCTTCGATTGACAGGGCAATTGGGACTCAATGTGTAATAATCTAAGGAAAAAATGATAGCGATAATACTCCGAAGTGAACGATGAGGGAGCGGTAGTGAAATGAGAGGAAGAAAAACAAAAAAAATCCCGAGAAAACCAGCCGAGAGCTCGCCTTGTTCACCACAGATTACTCACGGATCGAGCCCGTGTCCGAGCGATGAAAGATGTACGCGCTGCACCATGCGCTTCCCCCACACTACTTAGCTGAGGATGAAAATGCTTGAAGTGCCGCTGGTGATTCGATTTCGCGCGGGGAAAATAAAATAATGAACGGCGAAAACGTGTGTACACACTGCGAAAACATATTACGGAATAGTCTCAATACCGCACAAAAAAACCTTGTCGAAAAAAAAAAGTCTGGACATTTCCCAGGAACGTGCGACGTATCACGGGGCCTACTATCCCCGCAAACATGAGTCACGTAGGAAGCATTCGTCGAAAGAGCCATTGCCGTCTTCCGCGCGCCGGCACAGGCCCCAGCGGTGGTTGAGGCGGGGCGGCTGGGGCCCTGCGCTTAGGGCCCCCGCGAGGGCTCTCGACGGCGCCGGCGACAGGGCCAGGGGGCCACGGCTAGGGCCTCCGGGCCGTCCCCTCTCCTCCCTTATTGCCTTCTCCCCCCAAGATGACCTCCGGGGCTCCGCAGGCTGGTGAAATACACAGGGAAGTACTACCATAGAGTAAAGAATCATACCTCTTTAGTCTACAGTACTACTCGCGCAACTTTTCTTGAACGATGGGTTGAAGAAATGCAGGCGAGTGGGGGTATTAGTTACAAAGTCGGCCACTAGAGCATTTACACTAATTCCAACCTCTGGAAAATGAAAACCAAACATGCTACATGTGCGGCCAGGTCATCACTCTGGGAAGGCATCAGCAGGGACACTAGATACGAGTTTTAGGTGCCTCCCTTAACGGACCTGGACCTGCCTCAGCCATTTCTTTAGATAATGGTAATAAAGCTGAACAGAAATTCTCGACTATGAAAGCAACTAGCTTTGCTTCTACAAAGTTATAATGCTTTGCGCCTACAAAGTTTTAATGCTTGGAATGTTGTCATCAGTGCTCGCTGCGAGCTTTTGCCTTCAACTGTTTATTGCTCAAGTGAGGAGGAAACAAGGCCATCGTTCAAGAAAAGTTCCGCGAGTAGTACACGGGCATGCGCAGGTGCAGACAAGATGGGGATCAACTCCTTTTCTGGGCCCATTTTTCCTTTAAACGTTTTTGGCTTTTTAAATAATTTTATTATTATTATTATTATTATTATTATTATTATTATTATTATTTTGTTTGCCCCTCGGATGTTCGTGCTAGCTTGGTGCGATCCCGTGTTCGATTCCCGGTCGGTACTTATTTAGAGCAGTAACATTACGTTCCAATCTATAAGTTTCTTTAGCTGTATGACGAAAGAAATCTCAGGCAGGGCAAGTATGCTACTTTCGGTGAAGGGAATACGTCAAGCCTCCCACATGTCTCTGCTACCCCCAAGCGTGGATAATAAGTACAAATACCGCCAGGCTTGTGGATCACTTCTAGCTGGCAAAAGTCGGATTAATCCGACCTTATAGTGCCAAACACACCAAAATCTATCTCTATTAGTTATGATTATATTTTCCCATTTATATCATTCATTTCAATAGTGCTTCGTTCTAATATTCCTGGAATAAAATAACTGAGGAAAATTTTATTCTGAGAAGTCATTTTCATCTCAAATTATATTGACAGTTTAAGAAAAAAGAAAGCTACTTTCGCCTGTTAAAAACCCATTTTAGGCACCCAAAGGGGAAATTTTAGAACTTAAAAATGGTATTAAACCTTTTTCAAAATTAACAAGAATTTTTTTTTCTAATGAAATTGACATTTTGCTTCCTGATGATTTTAATTTTTAAAATACTCGTAATAATGAGTTCTTGAAAAGAATGAATAGTGAGTATTAATAATTCTTTTTACATTTATGAAAAAATAATTATTATTTTAAAATCTCGAAAGCATTTGACTGACGGCATGTCATTTCCAGCTTACTTTCGGATTTCCCGCTCTTCTAGTGTCCTGCGATTCCGCGGGTAGCGTTACCGTCGCATCGAGCAACTTCACTAGTCCGTTTACAAATTAACACATTCCTAACTTTTTCTACATAACCGTATACACACACTCATGCTACAGCAGTAAAGTAGGTAATTTTTACCATCTATAATGCATTTTATACATGCAAAATATTTGATAGATGTAACAACACAATTATCTATTTTCACCATATTTCTGTACGTGTTTGAAAAGTCGCGACTTTACCTATATAATAGAAGGAAGGGATCATGACCTCCGTACTGCTTCGGCAGTACATATACTAAAATTGGAACGATACAGAGAAGATTAGCATGGCCCCTGCGCAAGGATGACACGCAAAATCGTGAAGCGTTCCACATTTTTTTAAAGAGTGCCCCTGTACTTACATGCATTTCGTTAAACCATGCCGTATGCGCTGGGTCTCAGATGCGATCGTGGTTGTATCTGGCAACACATGCCAATAACCCATTCGCAATTTTACAGTTTTTATCAATTTTCTAATGAAAGTCAACAAATAAAAACGATTATAAAATTCTATACAGGAAAACACCAAATTGGTAAAGACTACACCCGTAGACCCCCTCCTTCTGAAAAAATTCTAGATGCGCCATCGAGTAAATGTCAATACTGATTCTGAAAAAGAAAACAACAACAATGTTTGAGTTAATTTTTATTACCAACAAAAATCCTTTGCTTGTAAAATAAAGACGTTGATTCATCCGTAAATTTAAAACACTAAGGGAAAGAAATTTGAGCTTTTGAATCAACCAAATTTCATGATGTTTTTTTTCTTTGAAAGAAATGTAGAGGGCCCCAGAAATGTTATCACTTCCTCCAATTACCCTGTTCTAAAGGAAAACCTCTAAAACTCCCAATACTGTCTTAAAATTCATGGAATAAACACTTCTCTGTCGTAATTTGTTCTTTTCGTCCTTTTAAAGACCTATACCTGCCTTGTAGTTTGTCTTGGTCGTTTTGTTTTGCGAGTTGCAGTAGATTTTTTCGAAAGCATTCAAGGTTTCGTAGCAACTTTTCTAAAGTTCAACGATTAATGAGTTTTTAAATGCTATGATTATTGAGTTTACAATAACTCAATGCCCGGCAATGGTCTGTCGTGTCTTCTTCAGTGATAATAATTATACATGATGCTTTACGTTTTTAAGTTAGAGGATATCTTACTTTAGTACACAACATACACGAACAGATCATGGTTAATATAAAACATTGCAATTACATTTTCAAAATATTTATTTATGATGTGACCGGTTAAAGTGACATTTTATTTTACGAGTAGGAAATGTTTGTAACATGATGCCGAGTGCGCAAACCTAAGAGCAAATAAAATCACATTTAGCACGTTTCACAATTGTTTAGCCAGCCTTACTTACTTTAAATTTATTTCAAGGATACAAATCACTTAATGATATATTAAGGTACGCAGTAGCTGATTGGGGTCAGACGAAATTTTCTTTTTTGTTGCATTCACAAATTTATGTGAACATTTGAGCTTCATCTCGCTCTTAGCACTAAAAATTGCTAGTGGTAAAAAATGAACTTTTAGCGGGTTATGCATACCCGAAATATTCGCTTTTACAAGTGGCTGCCTAAGATCTTTTTTATGTGTTCACATGGGTAGTGATTTTATTGTTATAGAATTTATAAACCTCGCAATTCATTAGTCTTGAAACATAACAACAGAAGGACAGGAAACAATATTTTTTCG
Organism: Teleogryllus occipitalis; assembly: GCA_011170035.1. Lineage (NCBI taxonomy): Eukaryota > Metazoa > Arthropoda > Insecta > Orthoptera > Gryllidae > Teleogryllus > Teleogryllus occipitalis. The sequence goes on from BLKR01001783.1 coordinate 197,970, forward strand.
GTGTTTCAAGGTAAGAGGTATTAATCGCGCAACTTTTCTTTACCGATTACCTTGCTTTCCCGTCTCTGGCACAATAAATAGTTGAAGACAAAAGCTCTCAGCGAGATATGATGACAACATTCCTAACACATCTTAACGGGCGCAAAAAAAGAAACTACTATTTGACTACTGATAATAGCAAAATAGAAACTACTGATTAAAAGCAAAATCGATTTTTCTGTGTCAAGGATCCATGGATTCTGACTACACACCGTGTTAGAGAAAGTATTTTATTGTTGGTCAATATAGACTTAATAAATGTAAAGTTAGGTATTCTGCCACCAACTGCCACACTTAATTGCAGAATTAATAGTAAATAATCTAACAACGACTTTCTTCTTCTTCTTCTTCTTCTTCCTCTTCTTCCTCTTCTTCTTCCTCTTCTTCCTCTTCTTCTTCTTGCCCCTGGTCTTGCTTCCCAGTTCGGACCTCAGTCTGACTTGTGAATACTTCCATTGTTCGGCACATACAAAGTTGTCACGTCCTGTGACTTTCAAAATTTAGCTTTCAAAATTTTGTAAGTCTCATCAATAATCAATCCTTTAACGAAGTGGAAGGCATTTTTAAAATTCTAGCTCATGCACATGCAAAACTTTTTATTGTTCCTTCTTTGGATATGGGATATTTACGTTTTTAAATTTTAAAATGAAAACTCGAGGAACGGTTTGTAACCACTCAGGTGATGTTTTCGCCGGGCAGCAAGGTACAAAGAACAGCTCGTTGATAGCAGGTAATTGAAGAAAAATATGTTTTCCAGACCTTCTTACTATTACCATAGATGACTGTGCTGTAGGTTCATTCTGATATATGTGCTATAAGTTCCTGGGAATTCCTTCACATTTAGATTGTAAAACAACAATTTTCCCAATTATATAATCTGTTTGATATGCTTGATTCTGATACCCTTAAAATTGTTCCACTCTTTGCAAATGCTAACAATTTCATAATATATGCTTACTACTTACATTTACATGACACATAATAATTTACATTTTGCCACTTTAAAACAGATGATCATATTTTGATTACTGAAGTTCAATTTACTTTTGTCTTGTAAATACTTCAGTGGTTTTGGAATTTCTGCCACTTCTTATTCTTTACATTTTGACTCTTTTCTAGTGATCGCCTGTTCAGTTTAATCCGGTACAATGGAAAATTACTACTGCGGTACTCTGGTACATTAGAACAGTCCCAATGGGAATATTAAATAGCTTGGAGCACAGGAACATACAGTGGTGTTCAAAAACGCGGAACCGAGGCAATAAGTCGTGGGTGTTAGCGTGGGTGTTAGTCGTGGGTTAAAGCGTGGGTGTTATCGCAGTGTAATTGTGGCGAGGTTGGCTTTTCTATAACATCTCAGTCATCTCATCCGCAATCATTTACCCCTACGATCACCCTTACCACCCCATCTACAATCCCGCCCCACACCGCCACCCACCACCGCACAACACCATCCACCATCCAGTGGAAGACCACCACTACTGCAATTTGCCAAGGAAAGGGGAGAGCATAAATGCGTACGCCTTCTCCTCTTTCCGTCTACGCTAGGAAACAGTATGGCACGATTAATCACGCAATGCTAAACAGCGTTGCAAAAATACTGCCGTAAAGGGGGCACCGCTCTATGCACGAGATGTAAATCATTGACGTTTGACGGCGCTGCAACCTGCAGTGGCGGCGCCCTGGTCTGTCAGCGTTTGAGAAAAACAATGGCGCAGCTTCTGGGAGAGCGGAGATTATCCGCGAGATGAGCAACTCGCAGCCACATCAACAGCAGGCTTCGCCTGTCACGTAGCGCCCTCTCGCTGCGATATTCCATCTCTAAATCGCGTCGACGGCGGTGCCGCGGGCGAGGTTTGAATTCGACATCATTCCGTTGCCAAGGCGACCGCGCGCCGGCCTGTCACCCAGGCGACGCGACTGGAGACTGAGGGTGACGGAAGTGGTGATTGTGGTTGCGGGCGAATCAGTGGTCAAGGGCGCAAGCGATGGGGTGGCCGAGGAGGAGGTCGAGTTGGGTGATGGGGAGAGAATGGGGGCTGAGGGAATGGATGATGGCTGAGAAGGACAGAGATGTACGTGAGGTGGGCGTGGGGGCGGGCGGTGGGAGGAGAGGCGGTCTTGGCGGTCAAGGCGCGGGGGGGGGGTGTACATCACTAGTCAAGGCGCGAGCGAACGAGGACGAGCGCGGCGCGGGGGGCAGGGGGGTGGGGTGGGGTGGGGTGGGGTGGGGTGGGGCGGGGCGGGGCGGGGCGGGGCGGAGAGGTGCGAGGCTGAACAGCCGTCGGCGCACGAAGGGGAAGCGGCGAGCAAGCGACAGTGACTGAGATTACGTACGTAGAGGACGATTGTAGGGGGAATACGTAAAGCAGAGGAAGATTCTGTATGCTCTCTCATACGGCGAGAGTGGCCAGGTTGGTAGGCTGCAGGCACGGGTCAAGGAGAATTGCAAGCATAGAGCACACTGTAAAGGATAGGTGGCGAATATTGCAATAAAAAATACACATGTTTGGGTCCATGCTTGTCACTTCCAACTGCTTTCACACACAGGATCTGTTGAGTATTTCACAAACTTTTCTCGTCAGAAGTCCATGATACTCGTATTCATAACAGATCTCAACTATGTTATATGCCCACGGCACAATGCGTTTCTCGTGCTGCCTCCTTCTTAGGTAATACAGTTATCTATGCAGTGAACTTCTTTATAACACAGTATCTAATCATTTCTAAAAAATATTTTAAATAAAATCGAAGTATTTTCGTTTCATATTTTAGTTTTACAATTTACATTGGACCCATCAGACGTTTGGAGGATTAAGCTCAGTTACATGGCCCTGAGTCAAACTTTCGCATACGCATTCCTAGGAATAAATAAATGTACAAAATACTGAATATTGTTTAAGAATTTTACCAAAACACTTCGTTTCGCATAAGTATAGAAGAAATCACATACAAGAAACATTACTTTAAGATGTTTTCGTTTTTTTTAGCACATGTTTCCATTCACAAACTAAGGTAAAATCATAGAGCAAGGAAGATACACTCCTTTCTCTGTGGTAAACTACTTGGAAGGAAGTTTATAGTAAGCGACAAATGCCGGGGGCTTTCATCGTCCGAGGTCCTTTCAAGTATCTCCCTCCCCGATCTCAACGCGCAGCCCGTCCCGTGAAGTACGCGGCCGCAGCGGTCGTTGGGGGCGCGGCGGCGGTGACAGCGGGCGGTGCAGCGGCCGGGGAGAGCCCGACGAGGGACGAGGACAGCGGGCGCGGCGAGGACGCACGAGGACGAGGACGGCGGCACACCACGCGCCGGCGCGACGACCGGACGAGGGGGCTATTGAATAATTGAACACAGGCGGACCCACGAATAGTGTTACCTCGGCGGTGAGCCCCCGACTACGTCCTCTCTGCTCGTCCTCCCCCCCCCCCCAGCGCCCGCCCGCCCGCGCCCCGCGGGAAATGCATGACCCGAATCACGCAGCCCTGCCCTCATCTATCAGCCCCCGGACGCCGCCGCCGCCGCCGGCGCACCAGAGACGGAGTGGGGGACGGCGAATCTCTCCCCAGGCTGCTGCTGCTGCCGCTGGTGTATTTATCGCACAGCCGCGAGTCTCGTTTGTAATTTAGGCTTGCGTGATTTATGGTGATTGTATAAATGGCCCTGCGCGATTGTTCCTGAGATGATATTTATATTTCGGAAGCATTAATTGGGTTCCGAACTAAACTTTATAGTAGCAATCAGTCACTATCCCTAATGAAGGTAAAAGTGTTTTATCAAGGGAGTACAGCAGATAACCGATTAACGAAAATAATCCGTAGTGGCAATACGCGCTTCTCGAATTGCACTTTACTACTCGATTCCTGTATGTTTTTTAAGTTATTTCATGGTGTAAGAAACAAGGTTTCGCACAGAACTTTACTACCGACATTATTCCCGTCGGAACATTCAAATCAATCGCGAGTGTTGTTGGTTCAAATAATAGAATTCAGAAGTTTCCATTAACCGATTGCTCATTGCTGTAATACATTAACACAAATTCTATCCCAAAGTTAGTATTAGTTCTTATTCCTCCATAACTTCGATACTATATTACTAATTATCTCGAGTATGTATTGCCAAGGTCGGGGAGTATTTACATACTTGTATTTAAAATACGTATTTTAAACACACTTTATATTTGAATAAGTGTATTTTTTAGTTTTTTGAAGATGTATTTTAGAGTAGTATTTAAATACATACAATTGGTGTATTTATAAAAAGGAAATACTTCAAATGCGTCAAATACAGATGAAGATAACGAAGATAGATTATTTTTGTTTGATTCTGCTAGTGAATGAACCTCATTGAAACAAAAATAAAAGCTCCTTTCAGCTGTTGAATTTGAATTCTCTTCAATTTCAAATTATAAATCTAAATCTTTAAAAGATGCTGGACAATTATCCGACAACAAAAAATGTGTTTATTCCTTATTACTTGAGTCCGGACAATAACTTTTTTGCATATTTTATTCCTTTGAATGTATTTTTAGGCAACTTACCCCATTATCAATGTTTGGCTCAGAAATGGCTTTTGCAAGGTTTTTATATGCCTATAAATGCCTATTTTAGAGATAATTGCCTAATCAACCGTTAAGAAACTGTAAGTGCCTGTATTGAATTTTCCGTATTTTTAATATTTTTGTTCACTACATTTTGTTTTCTACAACCATTTCTTGAGAAATCACTGATGGGCAATTTTTTACCAAAGAAGTAAAATCATAAAATAACAAGTAATCGCATAAAATCTGCCAGGGCGTCTTCCGCTCTATGCTCTTGTGTTCTTGCATGTAACGCGTCGAGTAGGGACACCGTTTGAAGTATGAGAACTTGACCCTGTGCGGGGTAACTTGTCTACTTCGCCGAAGCCCGTCAGGGCATTCCAGAAAACAGGAAATTGCTCTCGTCTTTCCGATCTTCGCAATGATTAGTGAGCTCTCTGTTCCTTATCAAGAATATAACTGTATTAGCGCTCCCTGCTTTTATCGCTTTTAGGAGGCATAATAGGCGGAGTTTTCTTCGATAATTTTGTATTGGTTTCTAAGTTTCGTGCATGCCAGATCAGTAAATTTGCTATTCCTGTTAAGCAAGCTTGCCACAATGCCAAAAGAGGTAGTTTCAAGAACTGCATTGCTAAAAGAGTATTTTTGGGGAAGATTCGCGGCGGACTCGAAATGTATTTTTGGCCAGTGTTGTTAAAAGGTGGAAAACTGCAAAAAATATTTCTTCCAACATAAACACACAGCAACTCACACACACACACACACACACACACACACACACACACACACACATACACACACACATACACACATACACACACACATACACACACACATACACACACACACATACACACACACACACACATACACACACACACACACACACACACACACACACACACACACACACAAAGGCAAATTTTCTTCAGCAAGTGCAGTGAAAAGATGAAGACAAGGAATTCCAACACTGACTTGTGCTATGCCGCAAACATTTCATTTTCAAAACTTGAAAATCCAACATTTAACCAGTTGAACCAACAAAATATACAAAATATAGAATTCCACACGAGTCAACTCTTAGGAAATATTATCTAACTCCGCAATCTTTTAACAATCGATGAAATTCGATTTATTTTTAGAGAACTGCTTTCATCCTTTATGTAGTACATATTACGAATATTTTTTAATGTTATTCAACCATAATGCCCTTTTCCCTGCCTATTTTTAAGAATTTACTTCCTAAGTGCCTGCCTATCGTCAACAAGAATGCCTATTTCCCTGCCTATTTTCGCCCTTTTTAGTGCCTACATGTCCGAGCTCTACTTTCAACACTAGTTTATGTTACGGGTTGACACTAGTATACATATAGGGGTTTATTGTGTGATGATTTGTTTGAAAAACTGGTTGCTTTAAAAGGAAATTCCGCTTATCTGAGTTAGACTTATGACTTATTGTTCAGAAATTTATGTCTTTCAATTAGTAATTTCTTGTAATTGACCATTGCAATAAATTGTACCAAGAAAAAAGTAATAATAAAAATTATTGTATTTACTGTATTTTGAGTATTTGAAGTATTTTAAATAGTAAGTATTTAGCTAATCAAAACCTAATGTATTTTGAGTATGTATTTAAATACTTATTTACGAAGTATTTTGGAGAAGTATGTAAATACTAAATTTAAGGTATTTTGCCCAACCCTGCGCATTGCAAATCGTGGAACTGCAATTAAATTAAGAGACACAAATGAAAGGATAATGAAGGCGACCAGAAAAAACAGACGAACAGACGCCTTTTTTTCGTCCCGTCGGCGAGAAAGTTTCTTTGGAAGAGTTCCACGAAATCGCTAACACGAAACGCAACTTTCTCACAAAGGGGCTGTTATCACGCACTACAAAAATTGAGAGAGCGGTCCAAATTAAAATTCGTTCTTATGTGAAAGCAGCTTTTAATTTATATCAGAAGGCTAAAATACATTTATGTTAAGGAATAATAAATAATAAATATTACACATAATTTTTAATACATAATACATTAAAATCTTACTTCACTACATTTGAAATTGAATTCATAATTAAATTACCATAAACGCTTCATTGCTTCTAAGTTATAAGAAAAAAACAACCAACCAACTAGTGCCGCTAAACAGCACGTGCTTTCTCACTTTATTTGTAAGTTCCTTTTATAATACTTCTTGAACCCTCGAAAGTATATCCAATGTGGAAAAATGTTTGCTAGCATTGGGATGCGAACTCTGGTTCTTAGTTGTAACACAACTACTTTACATAACTGTTTAACATTACTACTACACGAACTACCTCAATTGGCTTAAGAACTTACCTGAAGCTTTAAAAAAATTGCACGAAGGCAATTTTCGAAGTTTCAGAGACTAAATTAAAGTCCAAAGAGTTTGAGTAAAAAATACGAAAAGGTTTGGAGATTTGAGAAAAACTTGATAATGTAATTTGTACAAGTTGTCACCAATTTCGCGAAAACTTCTCATTTTTTTAAATATTATGTCAAGATCTAATTTTGAAGAAAAGTTAATATCCCCGGTGAGATTGATACTTTCTAATAATTAAAGAAAAGGTGTTGTCACCTGTCGTACCAATATATCGATGCATCATAACAGCTTTTCTTTCATTTATAATTTGAAGAAAATATTTCATTTAAAGAATTCTGTCAAACTCAGAACTCTGAAAAGCCTCCAAACATTAGTAAGGCTCGAATTCAAATTCAAGTTTTTTTTGTTTAATTCACAATTAAAGCAAATACAAATGAAAGCACCTAAAAGATTCTCCCGACATCTGACTTCTAGTTTTTTATTTTTATTTTCCCTGTTTGATTTCCAGGGACTATACATTTCTCTATGTTATTTTCATGCAGCAAATTATCATGCAATAATTCATTACGAAACAATGATGAAATGATGGACATTAATACATGAGTGAGAAGTACATATATATTACGACATGTGTCGTAAACTTCATACAAGTGAATTAATACCCATTACAACGAGCGCCATACAGTACTTTTTCTACGTCGAATGATACCTGTTATAAGTTAAACATTGAAGTGTTACGCGAGTGCTGGCACGCAGGTTTGAACTAACGCCACCTAGCGGAGAGCCATCTGCAATGCTATCCTAGGTGGCATTGGTTAACCATACGCACTGTCCGACTACAAACAAGCTGTGCAGAAGGCAAGGTTGGATGCAATTTATAAAAGAAATGCCATCAAAGTTCAGTATTTGTTAATAATTAATTAAAGTTAATTGTGAATTCAGTATTTGTTCTTATTTCTTATCAACTGTCTTCTTACCAGCTGATAGGCCTACAATTCCCATCTAGCACTTCAGTATTCTGATTTTTTAAAACAGGATGAGCATATTATTCCGTTTCCCGTCATACTGCGCAATGTCTCGGCCAGAAATACACAATCGAGCAAAACATTTAATGACTAATGTCTGATGTCTGAATCTCAATAATCAATTATTGTTTTGATTATAAACTTCAATTATTTTGATTGTAAACTTCTCTGTAATTGGTCAAATTTGTTTACTATAACGATGTTGTAATACAATGACCATCATCATGCAACGCATTTCAATAACTTAATAAGAGATTTAAACAATGGGAGAAGACAAAAACTTGTTAAATTGTTCAATAATACAAAATAAATAGTTCGATGTAATGTTTTTCTGTATTTATTGGTTAAAGCGTACCTACATGAAGTACTAAATTATTAGCAATTGCATTAGCCATTCCATCAAAAGAAGAACTTATTATAAGTAAACGGCAAATAAATTACTTAATATATCAAGAAGTCCAGTTTGAATTTCGGTACTCATCAGAAGTCGCATCATGATCTATGCTCAGATTTTGAATTTGCAATAATTTACAAAGATGTGATATCGATTTCTTCGTATTTTAAAAGACAATATCCCGATTTCAATCTTTCCGTTTGTTCTTGCCAAAATTGTGTGTGATGCATTAATTGCAACCATATCGCGTAGGAGGACAGTACATCAACGCTCAGAAAATTACTCTTTATCGGCTACCAATTTGTCATTTCTATAAATAGGTTACCTTCTCCTACAGACCGCACTACTTATAAAAGAACAACGTATCTCACGCGGGACGTAATATAACGCATACGTTACAACTTGAAGGGCCGTCACGTTGACTTCCAATGCAATCAGTCCCTCCCTTACGCTGTAACTCCCTATTAGAGAAGCACACTGTCACGATGCTCCAACACAACCCCCTAGCGACGAGACTTCATTTCCGTGCACAGCGACTCCTGTGGGATCCCGACCCGCGGGCTTTGCCTGGGAGCTGAGAGCCGCCGCCTGCGGCTGCCAGCGTGACTCCACCTCGCTCGCATCCGCCGGAGTCCTCCGGAGGGCTTCTTCCGTGGCGTGGGAGGGGGGGGGCTAGGAGAGGGGCAAGGGAGAGAATGAGGGTGAAAGCGACTGCAAGGGCGCGGACGGGATGGGTGACGGTGAGGGCGAGAATGAGGAAGGAAGCAATGATGAGGGTAATGATGAAGCTATGGATGGGGGCAATGAGGATGAGGATGGGGCAATGTTGAGGATTTGGATGGGGGCAATGATGAGGCTGAAAATAGGGGCGAGGATGAGGATGTAGGTAATAAGAATAAAAATAAAGGGGCAATGTTGAGGATGAGCATGGGGGCAATGATGAGGATGAGGGGAACGATGAGGATGAGGGGAATGATGAGGATGAGGGGAATGATGAGGATGAGAGCGGGATCGCGTAGGGACGCTGCAGGCCTCCGCCGGGGGCGCCCGCGCTCTACGCCGCGCTGTGCCGCTGTCTCTAATTCCGGTTCGCGGAACTCCTGGGGCTCGGAGACACGAGGCAGAACCGTGCACCGCCGCGCCGCACCGGCGACCGACTCAGGCGCCTCAACTCCCCTACCGACTTCGACGATGAATACTAAATCAAACTACTCTGCATATTTACCCCGTAGGTAAGGAAATTTCACTGTACTTGTCCAATTGTGATATATTTTAACAAACGTTTTCAATTTCATTGTCTTTCTCGGGGTTCTAAATACCAATAAAGAAGTTAGAAGTAGTCGAAGCAACATCATGTCCGCTTTCGTTCCGAGGACACAACCATTTTTAAACTGCTAAAAACCAAAAATTAAATCGAAAAAAGGATATTTTAACACAGTTCATGGAATCCTCCACTGAAGGCATACTACGTTGAGATAGATAAATTATACCACACACACCTGCTACTCAAAAATATCATAATTAAATTTCACTGCAATTACATCCGATAATATGTCTTTGGTTCTGCATTGTTTTTATATTTTAATAATAGGTACATGTTTAAAATGTCGTTATTAAATAACACATATGGTAATATGAATTTCAAAAGAATACAAATGGGCAACACCGCAGAGTTTAGAGTAAACTAAGGAGACCATAGATTTTTTATTAGAAAGACTGATATTAAAGGATTGTTAGTATTAAAACAAATCTATTTACAATCAGCAACGAATATGGGAGTTTTGTTTTCTTCAGAAGTAGATAAAATATTAGCAAATCAGGTCAAAACTATCCTCGAAGTTTGCAGGTGTAATGACTAGAGTCAACTGATATTCATCTCTTTAAAGGACTTGAATTTTACCAACCAAAATTCTGCCATGGCATTTCTCTCAAACCTTTCCTAACTATGAACGAACGTGTTGGATTCCAACTCGACGTAATCTGCATTTCCGAGAGCGTTGCTCTGCATGAACGGGAGCGTTCAAATCCTCCTTCCACGTGACTTCGGCTGAGGAACGCCCGAATAGCGTAAGGACGAAAATGGAAGCAGCAAAATCAAAAGACGGTATGCATGGCAGTTAAGGTGGAGTTGTCGAAATTCCACCATTTCAGAGTGCCGAATCCACTCGCTTACACGAAAACACACTTATAAGACCCTGCATCTTGCTTTAATATAGCAAATAAATATATTACTCGGAAATGGTACCCATGTAAAATAATGTATTTTCATCGACGCCATTGTCTGTTACTATTATTTTTTTAATACTGCAATATAATATAGTTACAAATTTACTGTACAATAGTTCTTTACGTACCAAGAATATAAAAAGTTGCAGTTCCGCAAGGAACACGTGAATGGCAAATATTAATGTCGGACAGTCTCTTTCTTGAAGCTTTGCTATCGAATGTGGCCAGCGGTGGCGCACTAAGTATGAGAATTCAGTCAATGGGCGCAGAAAGAGAAAAGGGGGAATAAGACAATAAAAAATTTTAATTTTTCAGTCAAAATCGCAACTGTTCCATTGTTTTTAATTTTTCCCCAGTAACACGGTATCACAGATATTCCCAGTAACTCGGTAACGAAACCTTAGACTTCCGTTAAAAGGTCGGAGGTTTATAGTTTTCTTTTAATTTCTGAGCGTTTTAAAAATTAATCATACACATATTGTTCAATTCTGTGCATTCTCAATATTTGATAGATTTTACCTTACCCAACATTTTTTAGTTTGTATATGTATTAATTTTTCTCTATAGAGCAGATCCTCTCCACCTTTTTCTCTAACGTTTATTGAATTCTACACTATGCATCTTCCTCGGCTCGTTATGCACGAAAGATTGCGTACAAAACAATCGAAACCACACAAAATATTGTTAAATAATGACATTACTTTTAAATATCTGTTGCTTTTAACCTGCGAGGTAGGTTGTTTGGTCAGTATTTTATGACTGAATTAAAAGATTAAACCAAATCGCAAAGTATCTAAAAATAACGCACGAATAATTCACAAAAATTTGCTAAATTCATTGCAGAGGGTCTCACGAACTGATGAACGATAATATCTGGGCTGAATAACCAAGTGTAAATCTGAAGTGGCGCATTTTGTATTATTCGCAATCACATACGAATAAAATGCACCGACAGTGAAACGTATTCTTTCCGGCTGCGGCTCCCCACTGCCATTAATTTCTGGCACGTGCGTCGCTACGTGTTCCTGCTACAATGGAAATCACGTCTAATTTTGGATTTTCATTGTGTAGATACAGATATAATCTACCGAGTCACGCCACTATAACATCTTAATGGTGCAGCCACACGCAGTCCGGACGACAGAAGTTTGGTGCTGGAACCGTTGAATAGCGGGAGGAAGCCACCACTCATAAAGTAAATCCCGTGATAACGCCTTTGCCCGAATTCAAAGCGATAGCATCCCGCTCCCTGCAATGCAAAACCGGGCAAGAAATATTGGCCGGAGCATTCGAATCCGCGCACATGGATCGAGCGATCGGGGGCTCGCGATCCGGAGAGCCCAACGGGACGGGGAAGCCGAAACGAATCGGTGGGCGAGACCCGATAAAATCTCGATAGCTGTCACGTCGAAGCTGAATGCACTCGCAGCCCACCGCTAACGAATCGAAAGTGACAAACGACTTTGCAAAGCACCGACTCGACAGAAAGAATTGAGCGCTAATGTGATCCGGAATGCAAATTCGTTTCCTGATGATGAAAGAAAATTGAAATAGTAGAGACAGGGCCGACGTGACTATTCATAAACAACGCACTCACAAATTAATACATTTTTGTTGGTTAAGAATCTCTTAGACAAGTATTCAAAATAAGACGTAGAATGTTCCGAAATTGATGTGAATTGTTACTTGAGAATTGTCTTGTGTCACAATTAATATCAATTTCGAGAATGGCGAACGGCTCGGAAAGGAAGGTAGAGGAGGTTGATAAAATGGGAAAAGAAGAATGAAAGAGGAGAATGAAGGCTCAGACATTGCAACAAAAATCTTGAGGTACTCCATAATGAATATAAATAAAGAACTAATAAGTAACTCCAAGCACAAAATGATACTTCTAGTATTTTATTAAAACATTGCCCCAGAACCTACTTTCGGGGACTCATACTGGGAGAGCTTTTGAAGATATTGGGCTAAGGAAACTGCTATTCGTCTTTCTGCGCTCTGATCTTAAGGGAAAATTCTGATAACGACAAGTATTAATACTGATCGAATAACTCAACGTTAGGTTCATTAAGAATTGAAGAAAATTTCGGTGTTACCTGTGACTGGGCGAAAGGAAATCATTTTCCTTCTGGTTTTCTCTAGGAATTCTGCGTGTGAATGAAGTTCACGTGCCGAACATGCTAGTTCACGGATTAAAGTAATTTGACTTTCAGTGCAGTCGATCCGGGCGCATTGCCAGCTTTTTACACGAGCGAGACGAGTCGCCATTAGACTGTCCGGCTTCTCTGATTTTCAGACAATGTGATTCCGTCGCGTCTTATCTGCAAAGAAGCTAGCTTCACGAAATTGTGACAATGCGCAGCGTTGTCTGTGCTCGTGAGACTACAGCGCGTGGGAAGAAGCGCGTTCTCAAAGCCATCTTTGGAGGCAGTTCAAAGTCCGTTCAAAGAGTTTTATATCAAAAATTCATTCCTTTCTCTCTGTGAGGTAGTCGGCGGATTTTTAGGGAAAATTAAGGCTATCTCGAGCGCGCGCGACATTTGAAATGTATACCCTTCGCTGTTACTTCGCCCCCAAAGAATGGTTATAATCGATTGTATTCGAAGGACGGCGCCAAATTTGAAATAATTTGGCGCCAATGTGCCAACAAATACAAAAGAAAAATTTTCAAAATTTAATTTTTAAGGGAAGGAGAACAAAATTAATACACAGTTACAATAAATTGCAAAGCAATTAGGAAATGTAAACTGAGAATCAAAAAAGAAAACACAAGGAAAAATAAATGGAGTAAGGGATGAGAAGGAAGGCGACAAGGCAAGTGAGAGGGAGGCGCAAGAGAAGAGAAGCGAAGGCAGCGAGCAGAAGGGAGGGGAGAGCTCGGTCACGCATGCGGTCGCCTGGCTGCCCGCGCGAGCACGGGCGGTCACAGGCCTGGCCGGGCGCGAGCCGTAAAGGTGACGCATGCCGGGGAGGAGCCACTTGCGCCAGATGGATCGCCGCGTTGCGTCGTCGCCGGCCAGCGGCGCTTCAATTGCTTTATGAGCAGCCACACGACGGCGGGGCGAGGCGCGGCGGCGGCCGGCGCGATGCGTAGCCGCGCGAGGCCACGCGACGTCAGAGGTCTTCAACCTCTTTGCACTAAAAGGCCGGTTTACTTTTGGAGAAACTCTAGCTTTGATTTGTTAATAACAAAATAATATGATACTTCCGTAATTATAAAACATTATAACTACTGTAAAATAAATTATAATAAGTTACTTAACATATATAACTTGCATCTTTGTTTTATATTTTATCTACTACATTGCAATGTTTATAAATAACAAAAAGCGCAGAAACATTCTTAAATTCATTGTAAGACCTGATTCTGTTTCTTTGCCATTAAAACTTCAATATTGGCTTTAATATATAAAAAATAAGTTCGAAGGCAGATCTCTAAGTGAGCTACGGAAAATCAGTTCCTTAATTTTGGACTTCTCGATATTCAGTCCGGGACAAAGCTAATCACATTCTTTCTGCTGCCAAAAAGTGATGCTATGAACAGACCATGAGAGTGAAAACGAATGAAAAGCTGGAATTCAACGAATTTGAAGGCAGAACTCCAAAATTTCCACAGTCTTGTAGTGTACTATTCTCCCAAATTTTGTGTTTAAATTGATTAGTGTTTCTGGGCGCGTCAACAGCTAAGGTCATTAGTTCCGTAAGTGACGTGTATTTTTATCGTGGGAGGAGGCAGTGATATTTCCCTAGCTGCATAATGAGATCGGGCACCGACCTACACGTCGGGTAGCGGGGTTTTCAACTGGGTATCTCCCACCAGCTGAGAACTGCCCCAGCCGGAACAAGCAAATCCCCAACTGGTCTCCCGACATGAGTGGTAGTGTACTGCATGTAAATGTGTGTGTAAAGAAGGGATGGGAATAGGCCAAGAAAGAGGAAGTAAAGATCGCGCGCGGTCCGTTTGTTAGAGCACTGCTGCGGCATTCGCCTGGAGTCCATCAGAGAAGTACCGATCAGAGCAGCCGGCCGCAAGAATTCTCCTCGAGACAGCGGCTGAATTCGACCTAGCTGACGAGCTAGAGTCGAAAATCCTGCCACCGCCAAGACTCGAACCCACGACCTCCCGGTCGTACGCACTGTAGTGACAGTGGTTGATACTCTGAGCCACCCAAGTCTCTTTCCGTTAAAACTGTACTACAGTCCGTCAAGCCTTATGAACCGGACGCACTGTAATTAAAAATTAGTATTTGTTTCCACGCCGCCAGATATTAAGGCACTGGCCACGGGTTGAAGGCCAGTGGGGGAGGTGAACGCACGGCCGACGCACCCGCGCCACTCGCTCTTCGCCCACTGCGGAGGAGGGCGGCGACCCGCGCGCCTCTGCAGGAAGAAGTGCACACTGCGGAGGCCCAATTTAACCCTCCGTCGCTCGCGGCACTGGACGGAACACGATCGAAGCAGCTGCGGGCGAGCTGTAAAAGCATTGGCGCTGGAAATTAATGCGGTACCGGGGCTTAAACTCACGTTGCTTCAATGCAGAATCAGCGGAGCAAAGTGATACGCGGTTGGGTTTCTACGGGTTTTCCTGTTTACCATGCCTCTTATACCAACTTCGCGTCGTGATTATCATACTCGTTTCATCATGCGTCTCCGGTTACCCCGTCTTTCGTTCCGGTATTTCTCGCGATTACCATACACTCGTCACATCATTCATTAGCCCAGGTATGAACGCATCCACTACTACAGATAGTTATCGCAAATTCACGCGGGAAGTTGCGCACAATAAAGTTCGCTAATTGAACCCTTCGTCGTTCGCGTCAGTGGACAGAACACGATCCAAGCAACTGTAAGCGAGATATAAAGGCACTGGCGCTCTGAAATTAAAGCGGTACCGGGGAGTTAAACCAACGTCGTTCAATGAGAGAAGAATTAGTGGAGGGAACGGATTCCCGGTTGGTTTTCACCGCTTCCTCTGAGCCGCTTCCTACCTATCGCCGTCCAAATTACATTTTTTTGGAAAATTTCTCAACTTTTCGGTTTTCCAATAGTAGAAACGAAATATTATTTAAGAATACTAAAGAACGTTAAAATCTCGTCCGCAATAACAATTTTTATTGACAAATTTAGAGTCATTTTTAAGAAAACGGCATTTAAGCATTACAGTAAATAGGAAATTTGAAGCTGTTTTCACAGGAATCTAATGAGTTTACGAAAAACTTCAATTGAAGTCATTTGCAACACTTCCACTCATAAATGCAATACTCTTTACAAAACAATGAGAATGTGCAAATTAACGGCGTAAGAGATATTAAAAAAATAATTGTGTATTTTTTCAAAAAGCAGAAGAATACACCAAACTGAACTTTACGTCATAATAATCCGTGCAATTAGCACCATCCATTGGAAACGTTTGAAGAAAATGCCATTTTTGAGAAAATGGCTTTTGAGCGTTTCTGAAAATGCGAAATTTTGAGCTCACTTTGAAAGAAAACTGTAGAGTTATCGAGAAACTTTACAGGTCATTAGCACATGTACTCGTAAATATAATAATGTGAAGAAAGCGCATCTAATGTAAATATTACCGCCGTGAAAGACAAGTCAAAAGATTAATTTTTGGGGGAAAAAAAGAATACGGCAATGTGGCGTTATGTCATCGTATAGGGTACATTTGGCACTACCTCTACAAAAAACGTTAAGAAAAAATTTGGAGGAGTTTTTGAGAAAATTTTACTTTTGTTATTTTTAAAATTGCAAATATTGCACGCATTATTGCCCGAAAACTACTAAAATTTTTAATAAACTCTGCTCTAATGACCTTAATGAAAGAACTATTTATGGACAAGATATTTCATTTGAAGAAAAAACCCCTGTCTTCAATTTTATAGTTGTAAGAACCCCCTAAAAAATTCAAACTTTTGCAATTTTCGAAAATTCAGAGTTACCCGTGAAAATCGGACCTATGCCACTTTTATAAGTGTATTTTATTATGTTCATACAAGAAATTTAAAGAAAAAATTTGGAGCCATTTTTCAGAAAAGTTTGAAAATGTTCGGGGGGCTTCATGTAGAGTACCTCCAAATTTTAAAAAATGATTTTCAAACTTTCAAAGCTTCAACTAGAGACAGATGGACAGGGGATTCCTCAATTTTGAAAAACTCCTACGCACGGTTTACGCGCTAGTAGTGTTCACGGACAAATGGACGGACTTTGAAAAACAACAACAACAACAACAACCATTTTTCATTAGGGGACCCCAAAACGTGTATTTCCGTTGAAATCTCGAAATCGATTTTCCGCAGCATTACATAACTTTCTCTATACTACGTATATTACTCCGTACATACGTACGTATACGAGAAAGTAAATCAAGGGTAAATCCAATTTCTTGGAGCGCCCGACGAAAAAACCTCTCGCTACGCCCTGCGTATCGCTGAACACCCCTTTCTTTCCGGAGCCGCGCCTGCCGTGGCCGCGCTCCGCGATGCCCCCCTTGCGGCGCCCTCCGGGAACAATCGCAACGCGGCGCGCGTGCGTAAGCACCCGGCACGCATTCCGCGCCGCGCCCCACAGTGGGCCGGCACGGGCCTGCGCGCGCGCAACGCTCATCCAAATACACTCTTCTGTAATTTACAACAAAGCGATTTTATACGGAGCAACGTATTGAATTCGAATGATAATGTTTTAATAATTTTATTTTTAATAATTTTTTAATAATTATACATTTTTAAGCACTTTTTATTAATGGTAAAGTCAAACTTACATCAGTGAAAATTTGTACTACTTTACAATCCCGAGTAATACGAACACTATACGGTTGTGTTTTTAAAATGGGGAGAAAAGTCCATTTTCGTCTCAACGAGAATAATATATTAATGTTCACTTTACAACATTTATTAATTTCTTGAGTATGCTTTTACTGTTTTTTTAAAAATTTTCTAGTCAATTTTTTAACTAAAAAGAATTTCCTTTATCACTCTTTACTTGCACGTGACTTCCTTCATTCAACGACAATAATACGAAATAATATTATGAGGTTAGTTGTTGGTTGTTAGTGTTTCCGAGCACGTCAATGACCTAGGTCATTAGTCTCGTAAGTGTAGTCCATGATTTTCCTCGCGATGTGGCGGTCATCTTCTCCCGCTGGATGACGAGATCTGACTACGACCTACCTCTCCACTTGGGGAGTTTTGCCAACCATGTCACTCGCACCAGCGATGCACCCCCCCAGCCAGGAGAAGCTCTAAGTTCCCGACCGGTCTCCCGGGACGTGTGGTAGTGTAGTGCATGCTAGTGTGTGTGTGAGGGGTGAGGATAAGACGAGGAAGAGAAAGGAAAAATCGCGCGCGGTCCTTGGACCGTTTGTTAGGGTACTGCTCCGGCATTCGCCTGGTGTTGATCGGAGAAACCACAGAAAACTACCGATCAGAGCAACCGGCCGCAAGAATTCTCCTCCAGACAACGACTGAATTCGACGTAGCTGACAAGCTGGTGTCGAAAATCTTGCCACTGTCGGGACTTGAACCTACGACCTCCCGGTCAGAGGCACTGCAGTGACATCAGTTAATGCATTGAGCTCTCTCTCCCAGTAAACATTAAGAGAGTAGATACAGATTTTAAAGACCGTACAAAATTACTAATAGTTAATGAAGTTGGATATTGTATGAGAAATATTATACGAAAAAATTCTAACAAACATGAGAGTATTTTCGCAGCTACTAGACAAATTTTATTCGGATGAAAGGGCTAACTTGAGATATTTTTTTCTAACAGCAAAAAAGGCAGTTTTGTTTCTACCTATTTGAAAATCGTAGAGTTCTAATTCGTTTACTAATTTTCTTAGACCCACCTTTTTCGCCCGTCTGGACTGGTGTGCGTGGCACGGGGTCGCGCGTCGCTCTCCAACGCGTTAGCGGCCGCCCACGCCTCGCGAAGCACATTTTTCATACCACAGAGTAAACTACAGCCTCCCGCAGAAAGGAAAAATAAAAACACACGCTCTCCGCGAAGCGAGGGAATTTCGCAGGGTGGTGATTATGGCGTAAAAAATTCCGCGCACGTCTTCTAAGAAATAAACTATGTGAAATGCGACGGCAATTCAGAGACATTTATAATGTTTAATGGGATTTAACGATATAACGTGACGAAATGCGTGATTTAAATATCATATGTCATTAATTCATACGGAGAGTGTACTCTTTTTATTCGAGTTCCATAGGAAAAATTGGAATTTTATATGAATAAATAGACCGATCCAAATTAGAAAAAACTCATAAATATATTTTATAAAGAATATTCGCGTAAATGATATTGTTTATTTTTGTGTAAAATGATTTAAGTGTAATGTGTGTGCACGACCTGCTATCATATTTCATTGTCATTTAAGGTTACTCCTCCTATTCAGTACAATATATTATAGATTCCTACCAAATACAAAGGGAAATTATTTTTAAAAAGTTAAGAAATAATTCACCAGGGCTATGAATGGTGGAAGAAAATACTCCACGCGCCTTCCAAGAAATAAAATGATACTCAATGACAATGCATAATGGATTGTAATGTTTAATGTGATTCAAAAAATTACGTAATATATTCGTAAATACAATGCATATTTGTAATACATATTTCGTATGGAAGAGTAAAAAACAGAGTAATTTAAAATTCAAAATAACAATCCCACCAATAAAAAATATAATTAAATAAAACCAAGCTATTAAAGAAATTAGGAAATGTTAGTGTAATGAATTTAGCAAGAAAAATTCAGGGCACTCATTACAAAGTATAAATTATTCGTAGATGAAAGTAAACCAGAATCTATGTGGGATCATTCGTAAAATTTAATGACCGAAATGCGATTTAAAAATATTATTCACTGATTCAATGTGGTCAGCATATTGCACATACGAATTTCATGGGAAACTGGAAAGAATAGATTAACCAGCGTTTGGAAGCAAGCAACAAACACCTCATTTAAATAATCCAAACAGAAATATATGTTGGTTTAGGGTAAATAGATGTAAGGGACTGTTATGTCCAACTCATATTTACGAAACTGTAATTCACTGTGAAGACTACTAATCAGTAAAATAAATAAATAAATAAATAATAATAAATCACGGAGTCTATTCTTCGTCATTCTCCATCCCAATTACCCCTTATTGCACTTCCACTTCAATTACTTCTTCCTTTAACTTTCTATTCTGTCCTGTACAAAATTAATTCCACGCAATAACGTACTTATTTACAATTTCGAGAAGACTTTTTTCCGCATCCGGTCAGGGCGGGGTCCGATTCCAATGAGTTCGGTTATGAGACAGTCCTCCGTTCGTCGCATTTCCACCCCAATTACCCTTCATTGCCGCTTCCGCGAACGCAGAGAGGCGCCGCGTGTGTATTACTCAGCCGGCGCGCAGCGCTGCGAGCGAAGGCTGGGAAGCGCAACGGAGGCCACCCGGGCGCGAACACCATGACCGCACTGTCATGTGTCACGCGTGCGGGCTCCCACACGTCTCGCGTTATGGGTGACAAGGCGTGTAATTCCAAAGCATTCTCGTTTGTAGGACGAGTTTATTCTGGAGGAAAATAAAAGCATGTTCCTGGAAACTGCAGTTACTGTGTCACCACAGCAGAATTTACGTTAATGCTGTTCCTGAACTGGAACGAAATTCATGAAATTTCGTTCAAGAAAATATTATGTTAATTAAATAGTTGAATAAACATTAATCTTTAATTAATAAATATAACCTTTTTTTAAAATGTTGATAGTCTTCTTAATAATTGAACTGCAATTGCGCTCTACGCTTTCCCAAATACAAATATGGAATACGAATATACAGTAGGTAACGTAATAGGAAACAAAATAACTGAAAATTTGGGAAAAGAAACTATATCGAGTATATTGAAAGTATCGAAGATTCCAAAGCGTCGAAGAGCACGCCTCACGCACATTCAGAGACTCACGCACACTATTAGAGTACAATGTAGTCGTTTTGTGGCTTCCAAACAGAAGGAAACTGATGATAGCTAAGCCATCGAAAGTTGTTCTTGTAACAAATAATATTGTTGGCAATAACAACGCCTATAATTATTTTAATGCAAATGAACCGAACCCCTTCCCGCGCCCCAACAATGGATGAGGTCAGGAAAAATCGCAATCGGTAGTGGCGGATTTTTATAACACTACTTTTCTTCACTCTCGTGACATCACTTAGGCGAGTCATTTCAGGTAAAAAAACAAACAAATAAAAACAATAACACCATTTGTGATCCTCATTTTATTACTAATAAATGATTTCTTCACCATTATAGCCTCAGAAGAATAGATTCCCGTGCATTTTTTTCTTTTTCTTCTCTCGTAAATTTCGTTGCACTCCTTCTCCGCAACTTAAAGGGCATTTTCGATGCTTGGAGCACTTCTGTACACTTGGAAAATTATTTGCGTCATGTGAACTGCCAGTGCACTGGAATTGTGACCGTCGGTCGGACAGCAAAGGTTCTGACGCCCTAAAGTCTGGCACAATCGCAGGTCCGCACGGCACAAGGAATTCGTTGTTTGTTATGTGAACCTCAAAACTCCGAATATATGTTTCATAACCGAAGTCTACTTCACCAATTGTATATCAAGCCGCCACTTGACTCATGCGTTGTTTTTAATTTTTTTTTTCTGTCGCTTTTCAACATCGTGGTCATATAGCAACCACTGAGTTTTGTAAACTGTAGAGGAACTGTAGGGAGAACTCGTAAGGGAAACACAAACACACACAAACAACAATGCCCGAGGCAGAAATCGAATCCGCGACCCTTCCAGCCGAGGTAGGACCTCGGCTATGCAGGCCGGCACTCACGCGCCTTATTCATCTGTTCCTGGAGGGAAATTTTGTCCACCGCGTCAGACGTTCTGATGAGTTTCGTGCGGGGTACTTAGAGGCTGCCGGGCGCTAATCGGCGCCGCGCCAGTGCGATGGCAGGCCCGCTGACGGCGCCAAACGGCGAGCGCCAAGACGTGACCTGCGCCATGCGACCACCGACGATGGCGCAGTCCCCAGCACGTAAAAACGTTCGCTGGCGGCGTACACTGGCTCGTGCTCTCCTGGCGCCGCCATCCACGCGCCGACGCTACGGCCTCCTCCACCCCCCACCCCCGGCCGACTGTTGCAGCCGCTGCTACCACAGGCACTTCTTCATCTACCCCTATCCGGGAGTACTACTACTGCTTGTCGATGGTTTAGGTAGAAATCTTGTAATTAATTGATTAGTGAGTTCCGACCAGTCAAATCAGTCAAATGCGAAGTTCATTGGTCACATAAGTTTAGTGCATGTTTTAATCGCGGGAAACGGGGGTGATCCTCCACTGGATGGTGAGACCCGACGCCGACCTATCCTTTCCTCTACTAGGTATCTCCCTTCAGTAGGGCACCACCCCAGCCGGGACAAGATCTAAGCTACCGACTGGTCTCCCGACATGTGTGGTAGTGTAGGTCATGTACGTGTAGGTGTATGTAAGTAAGGAGTAAGAGTAGGACGCAGGAAAGGTATCGCGCGGTCCGTGGCCCTTTCGTTGTGGTACTGCTCCGACATTTATCTGGTGTTGATCCAACCACGGAAAACTACCGACCAGAGCAGCGGGCCGCTAGAATTCTTCTCCAGACACCAGCTGAACTCGACCTAGCTTGTAGCTTTGTAGCTCGTTTCGAAAATCTTGTGACCGTTGGAACTGGAATCCTACGACCTCTTAGACAGAGGCACTGCAACGACCTAAGTTGATGCCCTGACCCACTCTAGCCGATCAGAAATCTTGTGGAATATCACGATGAAGGAACAGAGAATTTTTTTACAATGAAGAAATAATATATTGCTATGCTTAATCACACATTGTCAAGCATGTATTTCATCTTCATTCGTTTTACAGAGCTCAAAAATTAAACCAGAGATCATGTGATATAACTTACAATTAAATGAGTCTTAATCAAATAGAACTACAGTGTCTATAATATTCAGAACAATATTTTGCAGTAAATGAAATTTAACATTTATTGCGAATTTAAAAAATGAAAACATCGAATACAAAAATAAAACTTATTGCGCGTATGTACTTCCCAGACATAAGTCTAGTTAAACGTTTGAATTTATTGGTTCTACATGGTGGAAGATTATTTCTGTCTCCATTCCTTCACAATAAGTGGTTCTTCTGGCGTCACATCTGCTGCGTTGCACCCCACCCCCACCACTGTCGCGTCCGACAATTTCTTCTTCGCCGGTCGTTGCCTCCGACGCCCGCGGATTTTTACCAGCACTCGCCCGCCCTCTCCTGGAAACGCCGTCGTTGCCGCCGCCACTGTTGCCATCTCCCTCTGTCCTGTGTTTCCCTTCGCCACCGCCTCTGCTCCTCCGCCATCGTTCCCATCTCAGCGCTGACTCTGCACCCCAACGTCACTTCCACCGCTGGCTTTGCCAATTGCCTCCACCGCCTTTCCTTCCCTCGCATCTTCATTACCAATCCTAGCTGCTCCCTCCCCATCGGTCTAACCTCCAGCGCTGTATCGTTATAACATCGTCAGCTTCAGACCACGGTTAGCTACCGGATTCCACTGGTGACTTCTTCTATTACCATATACTAAGAAGCTTTCTATTCTTAGCACTTCCTTTCTCCGACATCACCACTGCCCTCTCTCCAGCAAAACCTCCTCCTCCTCCACAATCATCACGCGCGACACCAACGCCCTCACACCCATCGTCACCGTATGCACCAGCATGCACCAACTACCAACGCCCCCATCGCGACCATTTCCCAGCCGTCTGTCTCCACTGGCGTACCTCCACGCCAGCAAACCCCTCACGGCCATTATCTCCAACGCCGCCGCGATGGTCTCACATGTCCCCACTGTGACAATAAATCCCAACTACACCGCCGCTATCCTCTAACGTTATCATGGCAATCAACCCCTCACCAACACCCCCTTCTCGCCCCTCCTTTTTACACCTACCTCCCACCGTTGCTTCCATCACCACCACGGAAGTCAACCTCCTGCCGCCACCACCACTGCCTTTCCCCAAAAAACCCGCTGCTACAGCCCCTGCGCCACCAGCAGCACCCGCCCTTCGCTCGTGCGTCACGTGAGGCGCAGCTGCCCGCCCGACGTGCGGTGGCGTCGGCCCACGATAAATTTTTGCCGCGTGCCTGACAGGCCCCCGCGCCTCGCGAGACGTGCCGAAGCCCCCTCTTCAACGCGGGCGCACCGTTTCATACATTCACGTACGGCAGAAAACGAGCCATAAAATATTTTGCGGCAAAAATGTTATCAGCTCAGGGACATAAGGCATGTAAATAGAGACTGCTATTTACTTTGGAAGCACGCCTCATTCGATATTAAACAGCAAAATTCTATATACGATTCTTCGCCAGGAAATGAATGACGAAGAATGCATTTGAAATACGGCTCTATCTGGATTTAAAAATATTATAAAAACACATAAAATAAGGAATGAACTACTAAACATCTTTTCACGAAAAACTTTTCTCTGCTTGCTGCACTCTAACCACTTCATTCTAGAACTAAGTAGAAAATTCTGTATCAGGTACAACACTGCACACCTATTGCCCTTCAACACGGTTTGAACGTTTCATGATTTCAAGCACGTAGAAATAAATACTATAAAATATTTTGCGACAAAGTACTTTGCCTTTCTACTAGTGTAATTTGCCTTTGCTAGTGTTCTAGGTAACTTCCTCTGCTACTTGCACTAGTATTAGCACATCTCATTCGAAGATAAACATATGGAAAACTACTGTACATGATTTTTTTTGTTTGCGAGATAACAGTTTCAAAGATTAAAATTGTGCAGTGCGGAATGTTTAATACATTAGCAAAACAGTGCACAGTCTACACCGAAGTGCCTTTCAACCTTTCCTAAATTCACATAAAGTACGAAATGAACATAAACAACATGGCGAGGAAATTATTAGCTTACTCACTGACAGCACACTTTTTTAAATTTAAATAAATGGAAAAATTCTGCATACGATTCTTTGGCACAGAACAAAATTATGAAGCTTTTGTTTGAAATTAGCAAAATGGTACCTTCATTACATGTCAGTGCAACACTGCACACTCATCGCCCATCAATGTGAGTTCAAGTTCAAAAATTCATGAATTCATGTTATGAAAACAAATATAAAATACATTAGGATAAAAAAATCTACCTTTTCTGGTTCCATTGAAAACAGACCTCGCTCCATGTTAAGGCCCCTCTACCATATTTTCTGAGGGCCGGGGGTGGGGGAAACTAAATTACCAACAAGTTTCGGAAAAGCGCTGCGCTACCTTCATTTCATTACAATCCGGCTCTGCGACACCCGAAAATTGGGCGAGCAGGGCCAATTCTCTAGTGTGTTCTCTAGAACAAACATGTCTTGCTATCCCAATACAATTGGAATAATGGAATTCCATTGAATTGCATTCCATGAATGCGTCAATCTATTTACGAGTATCATCAATACATGTGTACGAGGATACTTTGAGAACCTGCAAAAACCCGTATTACCTTCTAATCAAATTACATCTTTATTACAGCGACCGGTCAATCAAGAGTTAAAAATTAATGAAATTAATTGATATGTTAGTTTTCTGGATTTCTCTCCATGATTACACGGAATTTCCATACGACTGCGAGAAGAATAAAGATTTAATTTATCTTACCGCTATCTTTGTGAATTTGTTCCTACCATAAGATCACTTGATCCACTCACCGGATAAAATGTCCGAAAACAGAGAAAATACATATTTTCTGTAAGAGTACTAACACAACACTTCTATTACATGTCAGCAAATGGACGTTTTAAAGAATTTATTGAAGCAGCTGCCCTCCAATGAAACATAAAAGACATTCGCATAAGAGTGTAAACAGCGTACAGCCGTATAATCGCTGACTACAGTCTGTTTTTTTTTTTTTAATTGAACGAAAATTTTGTTTTCTTTCGAACCGAGAATCACCTCTAAAAGTTTATCCACACCTCGAAGTTCACTCGTCAATTTACGTCGTCCTGAGCGACCGCGATCACTGAAATGCCTCCACCCCAAGGATCGCTGGGTCACGGATGTGGCGTAATCAAGAGAAGGGATGAAAAGTCCAGGTCGAATTGTTCACAAACGAAAAGTGCTTAGTACTTATACACTTAAGACACTTAGTACACTTAGCCAGTGTCGAAAATCAGCTACTATCGGCACTTAAACCTCCCGGTGAATGAAGCTTCGGCTGCTGTCTTGCGTACGTTTGAGCACACGAATAATAAATATACAACGGATACTTCGCACACTGTTCAATCATGGATAGCGACATCTTATTGGTCGATCCTGACATCTGCCCTTTGTCTTACCCTTCTTATGATACATTGCGTATTGTCTCATATCATGCGGATGGGACGCCCGAATCATGTGTGTTACAATGCTCATGGACAACGGTAAAAGTTTCCAAATACTAAAAAAAAACAACAACAAAAAAACATGGAATATGCATTATTAACTTACGCTTCAAGATGGAATACGCATTATTAACCTACAGAGTCACTGTGTAGGTCCAGGGGGCCTCTATAGAGAATTTTGTATGGAGAGGCATGGGCTGTAAATCTGGGTGTGGCTGTCGTTAAACTCAAGCAAAGTTCGAGCAGGCGCCGTAAATTTGGAAATTGAAGAATCCCGCGGGGAATGGAATGACGAGCAACCCTTCCTGTAGTAGAAATTACTAATCACTAAGCAATTTGAAAAGACTAAGAAACTTTCATGTTTCAAAATGTATATCATAGTTTCCAATATTTCTTGTTTTCAATTGTCAAAATCGTCCACCTTATTCATAATTAATCTAAGAAGATATAGTAATACGCAGAGGGTAAGCAATTTGAACTCAATAAAACGTAGAATGTAGTACTTCACAAAATCCATACTCTCCTACATTTTTTAATTTTTTGGCGTTAAGTAAATACAGGAACTTGTACATGTAATAGGCCCGTTAAATAATGTGGGACCGATATGAAGTGCACCTGCGACTTAAATGAATTACTCATGGCGTAAAGAGATTGTAGCTTTCCTTAACATGTTTCTTCCACAAAAGAATGGTCATTCAAATGTAATTTATGGATTTTATGGAGCACTCCACTTAGAGTCAACATAATCCTCACTCATTCCGCTGATCTGGATAAGTGTATAATCGGATTTGCAACAGATATTCAACTTTATCTGTCAAGAGTAATGGCATACAGATATTTCTAAATGACATATGCATATTTCCTGAAGTCGCCAAACAAAACGAGTAGTAAGGAACACGAAGGCATTTCCCAAAATCAACGAAATTTTCTAAGAAAAGTATCATTAAACTTCTCAGACTGATACAAAAAGAACCTAAATATTTCATACCTTCGTCAGCTGCAATTATCCCGAGAGTACGCAGGTGTAAATATTTCAGTAAGCTTTTGCATTTTAAGTTCTATGAAATTTTCTAATGTTTCGAGGGTCGTGACCCCCGCGAATCTGTCATCGAGATGGTGCCCTTCCGCGCTAACAGAAATGCTGACTACATCCACGCTGGGCAATCTGTGGTTCAGTTCGTAAACGGAAATTTTATGCGTGCAATCAAACAAATGGACGGTAATGTAACTAATTAATATGTGAAGCACAAAAGTTGAAATACCAATACCCCACTAATTAATTTTCCCGCGTCGTCATATGTAAACATATTAATGCGTATTTCTATCAATAATGATGATGATGTGAATTGTATACAATGCGCTTTTTATGTGGCATAGGAAAATAAAATCGATAATTAATCACGTGACTAATTGTATAAATGAGAATGCTAATGTTTCCCTTAAATGAACTGCCATCCTTCCTCTTGTTACATTACAAACACTGTTGATTCCTGCCCTCTCTTCTCGGTAGAAACTACGCAGGTTTCCTCAGTACCCATAATTAATACCATCTACACACAGATTTCATTGATTAATTGGATCCAGGAAAGATATTTCCGATAAATTTTTTATTTTGTCACGGTGGGAAGAAAATGTTGTAAAAATTTATTTTTCCATCGAAGAGTTTGGGAGCAACCATAGTTTAGTAAATTGTGTCTTAAGACACCAATCTGACCCAGATACATTCCAGGGAAATATGGATAGTAAAACAGTACGTACTACATTTTTTTAAACAATTCTCTAATTAATGTTGTAAGAAGAATTCTTTTTAAATCATGGAAACGTATTTCTAAGAAGCAGTGTCTATCTGATCTGAATTCAATAGTGCGCAGAGAATGATTAAAATATCAATAATATAACGGAACATCAGTCATAATTTTCTGGATTTTTAAGGAATGAAGGGTTCAATTATAAAAAAAATATTTAATTCTAAACGTTTCACAGGTATTTTCTGATCGTGCAGCAAAGACTTATATATAGAACTTTTCCAAAGGATCATTTTATGCAATATAACGTACGCGAATTATTATTTCGAAGTTAAATATACGGTAAACACCCATTAACACGAATTCCAAGGGACCGAAGTAATCGGAGTTCGTGTTATCTGAGTATTATAAATGTCCATATTACCGTAATCCCTTGTCGGGGCCGAAGTTTTGTTCGTGTTACGGCGAAATTCGTGTTAAGCGAGTTCGTGCTAACGAGGATTTACTGTAATGACATTTTAAATCAATAATAATTAATTTACTCACTTCTATTTTCATTTTGAATTTCTTCGCTAATACACATTACTTAATTTGTATAATATATAATTCAGAATATTCTTCAATTATATTTGCATTGTGTAGTTCATTTAAAGTATTTTCGATGATACGGCGTTTGAGTAGTTATCACTCATTCTAATTCCTATTCAATCCACTTTCAATCTAAACCATAGTCAATCATTGCAAAAGAAAATTAGTCAAAGTCAAGTCAAACTCAAAAAGTCTTTCTTTTGCCAATAACATAGAACTTACAATATTACATTTAAACGTGATGGGCAAAATAATTAGGAACCCCCTAGAAAAAACTCCATCACCTTTGCACGCAAAAACAAAATTGTCAGCAGCGAGAGGCAGCTCGCTCACACGAATTAACACGCAAGAATGACAAAACAAAGTTTTTAAACGTAATACTTCTGTGCACTAACAATATAACAAAAAAACATTCCGATCTAAACACATAGCACAATACTAGCAAACTTGATACCAGAAAAAAAGTATAATGTTACTGCTCAAGGGTAATCAAATAACATTTTTAGATTATACAAGATTTTTCAAGAAAAAAAATCGAACAAAGTGTTTCACTTAACTATCACAAGAAAATCGTGAACGTTGTCTTACGAAAAAAGCAATTTTCTCATTTTTTTCAAAAACTGACCGAGTGTAGTAAAAGCACCTATTTAATTGCTCACAATATTAAACATTCTTGGTACTACACTACTATAAAATATTTGATGGGCTGTTAATTTGATTTTGGAACATACGAGGTTTCATTATATCAAATGAACACTATAAAATTAAAAAAAAAAAAACACTAGGTGTCACCCTGTGCCCATGTGTGGTTCGCCGCGGCGCGGCGCGGCGCGGGGCGGACGAAGCCCGTGCGGTTGGGCGCCGGAGAAGGCTGCCACGGTCCGCGGCGCGGAACCCGGCTGAAAGGCGAGCCGGCGCGGCGGCGGCGGCGGCGTCGCCACCCGACGCCATGGCTCCGGGTCACGACGTCGTCGCACCGGTGTGAACAGAACGAGCAGCACTTTTGGGGGCGCTCTAAAAATATAGGAGCACCACCTACAAACCACCTTGAGGACTTCTCTAATGGGGTCGTACGTTTCAATCGCGAATAGTACGGTATTGGATTATTTCATGCGAT
Source organism: Teleogryllus occipitalis (assembly GCA_011170035.1). NCBI lineage: Eukaryota > Metazoa > Arthropoda > Insecta > Orthoptera > Gryllidae > Teleogryllus > Teleogryllus occipitalis. The sequence goes on from BLKR01001783.1 coordinate 227,400, forward strand.
TGGTCGATATAATAAATATAGCTGAGCACTTTCAATCGCTGTCACCCTGCTTGATGCAACCCTCGTGACGTTTACGCGTTAAACACTCTGCCTTGCAGCGACCTCATCAATTATCGTGTAGTCATCTTTTAAATAAGGTGGGAAACAGTGGAGAAAAGAAGAGCAAGAAGAAGAAGAAGAAGAAGAAGAAGAAGAAGAAGAAGAAGAAGAAGAAGAAGAAAAGGTAGAAAGTAAGAAACAAAAGAAAGAAAATAATTAAAATAAGACGAAAGAATGAAAAGAATAAGGAAGTAAAAAATGAAGGAGAAGAACGAGAAGTGTGAGAAAGGAGGAGAAAAGTAAAGGAAAAAAGGAGAAAGAGATAGAAGGGAGAGAAAGAAATGAGGAAAGAGAAGAAAAACAGGGAAGAAAGACAAGAAAAAGTAAGAAGAGTTGACTTAATACTGTTTTCTACCGTATTAAGTATTGTGAATATATATAATTGTCACCTTACCCGTCACCTTGTTGGATGCACTTACGATCGGAGTATATGTTCCGCAGACGTACAGCTATCCAAATTGTGACCATGTTACTGAGTAACAAATGTATTTTAATAATTAAATTAGTTCAAAGAATTGGTCGCCCCGACCGGGTTCGAATCCCGGTCGGGGCGACCAATTCTTTGAACTAATTTAATTATTGTGAATATACTATTCACATAACTAATACTATATTCACATTACGAATAATGAAATCTATACTTTCTTCTTTCTCGCTTAAGAAACCCCAGCATAGCAAGGCTCCAGCAGCTAGACGAAAAAATATTGTTTTAAGTAAACCCCACAACATAAACTCATTAATTAAATATTATGAATAATTATATTTATAATTGTTTTATTAATTTATAGTAAATGCGTTGTCTAGAAACTCGATGTTGAGTCGTAAGTGCCGATTGAGTAAATACAACTCTATTTCTAATGTAAAGGCACTTTCGGCCAATTTTCATCTCCGATTTATGATTTAGTGGTATCGGTTAAAACATGCAGTAAAACAGATCTATTTTAATTTTAATGACATTCCCGCCATTTCAAATGAAAAATGAATTCCTCGAAGTGATCATCCGTTTAATTTATTGCGTGCAGTCTGCCTGACCTGAATTTGCGAAATTGCCAAGAAGAATTGCGAAAATTACAAGATCTTGGAAATACTTTTCTAATAATAATCCTATAAACTATTTATGAGTAAATAAATAAATAATACAGGCCAAACAATTTGCCAAACAAGATGCTAAACAATTTGCAGTTTAGGAACGCACTGATGGACACGTGGTGGCGGAACGCACCGGTTGCCTGTCTCCCGGGTGCCAGCCTGGACCCATGCATAAGTGGTGCCCAATGAAATTATGGAAAGATTTCAAAGAATCCAGACAACCATCACATTACCTCCAGTTAAATAGTAATCAGAAAACCGTAAGTGTTACAACAAATAAATTTCAAAAATTCGAAAAGGCTGTGAAGAAGATAATATATCATTAAAGATAGTTATTTAACACGTGCTACATTTTATACGTTGAAAATCTTCAAAAATATTCCTCTTTATAATTTAAATTATTCTTTACATTAAACAGAATTTTTATGCGAATAATTACTTAACTACCGCACCCGTGCGAGAACTTTCGCATGTTAGGCCCCACCTTAATTTTTCCTTAAGGTTTCGTGAAACTGAAACATGGGAACATGTCTGTTTCCATCGTAGTTCCTTGCACAATTATTTACATAGCACTTGTAGACAACGGCAAAACGTTAAATGAATGGTTGGACTACACGCATAAGAAACAATCTTCATAGGTATTAAATAACTATTAATAGTACTTCTAGTTGTTACTGCGACAGCGAATCTTGAATTAATAATTACGCAAATAAACCTAGTCAGTCTGCGCAAATCACGGTGCACACAGAACGCGTAAATAGTATAAAATAGAGGAATCGAAGCCTTTTAAGCGTGACGTCACAAATATGGCCGCCGCCACCAAGGGCTGACATATAGGTCACAGAGGAATATATTATGTATTCCCCCATGTATATGTGGTATTGGTAGTACCAATAAGCACCGAATAGGCAAAAATTTCATAGAATGTATAAGAATAGATTAGATCCTGTGGATAGAATAGAATAGATACTGTAGATTACGGTGTGAGAAAAGTTTATTAGAGGCCTCTGCCCTCAAGATTTTAGTTTTTAAGACCCTACAACGCTTCGTTTAGGAGTTATTTACTGATGTAGATGACCGAGTGTTGTGGGTTGCGTTTGGCATGAATATTTAGATGCGTTTTTTCTCCAAATACATCCTTCATATTTTTAAAATAGAAGTGCAATTTGTCATGTCTCCGTGAAATTCTCTTTATTTATAGACCTCGTGTATAGGATCGGTTGCGTTTGAGAGCCACAAAAGGTACGTATACTTCTGAAATAATACAGGAGACGATTTTTTTGAACTTTAGGTTATTTCCAATATGTAGATTGAATTCGATTCAATTTCTGTTAACTCGGCAGAATGTAACGACAATACAGCTTATAGACTTGCCTTATTAATGGGACCGTCCCCGCCACCAACACCAATAGAATGAGCTCAATCTTTGCTTGCGGCCAATCGCCCTTCGATTAGCGCCGTAGCTTCCGACGCCGCCGTAGCTTTCTACTGTCCTAGTCACAGCCGAATTCGTTCTGTATGCTACGCTAGTTAGTGTTCTTTCTCTGATGTCATGAGCGAACCATCTTACCATAAATTTGAGTGATCTGTCACTATTACCATAATTAATTCAGAGCACTTTCGAATTTTGTGAGCCATGTCACGGTTTTGACACCTTTAAGAACCTCTAGCACGTGTAAGGCCATATTAAATCTTCTGGCAATTTTCGACCAACTGAAATGCCAAATTCTTTCAATCAGAGGACGTACGGACTCATACAAACATAAGATTTTATGCAATTAAGTTAACGGCGCAAAAAGTCATTTTGCTCGATGACGCAATATGATCTACATGAGGGTTTGAACATACGAACGAGCAGTTTACTGCTGGATGATTCTCACTTGTGACGTAAGTGGATCTGTTCGTTCATTTGCATCGAGCGATGTTAAAATTAAATATAATTACAAGCGCTACTCTCTGTGATTGTTTTGCAGAATCCATTCCATATATTAATTTGACATTTATTTAGATCTACTCTCTCTGACATTTCAGCGTTCTGCGCATCGAAAGGACAACATACACGCATTCCATGATTTGTTCAATGAATATTTTAAAATCCTTTAGGGAAATATTTTATTCTCGTTGGTCAGAATTTATGATTTTTTTTTCGACGTGTATGCTTTGCATTCAGAGTCATTATTTTTGCGTTCATTCCAGAACATGTGCAAAGCGGTCATGCCAGAAAGTGCGGTAAAACAGGCGTACCGCCACAGGCACACCGACCACGTAATTAATTTAAAATTATCTGCTTCATTGGTTCTCATCATTGGAATGTTGCGCATGAAAATGTTGCGCTTGCTTTGTAGAGTACCTTCCTGGAGTGGCGATTTATGAGAAACTATTATTTTCCTCTATTTGTAGTTGTAGTGATGCATACCCGATACTCTGAAAATATCTACTTGCTGATGTAGAACGATAACCCCTCAGGACACGTGATATGCAAAAAGACACATCGACAATATTCAAGCAATAAAAATTTTAAATTGCTTTCTAGTGTTTACCTTATGTCATGCCATTCATTCAGTTGCCTAAACTGTACAAACGTCAACACACACTGCGTATTTATTTTGTTCATTAGTCCCTATACCTTTAAACTACATTTAACAATTTATTCCCAGCGAGTACATTAATTTCAGAACGTTCTTTGGTCACGAAGCTCCTCAACTGAAGCTTCGTGGACCGGGAGGTCTTAGATTCCAGTTTCTTTTAGTTGAGGACTTTCTACACCAACAAAACTGCTGAGCTGAAGCAGATTGCCTGAATGAGAATTCTAGAGGTCACCTGGTCTGTTTCACCCTGGTTTGTGGTTTCCTCCCATCAATGCCTGCCGGATCCAGGAAAGGAACCTTACAGAGCCACAGTCCACAAGCTATTTTTCCTGCTTCATTCGATCCCCACTCCCATCTTCGGGGTTCGGCGATGAGCTAATTCCAATCGTTACATGGCTCGTCGCCATTGGGCTAGAAAATCGTCCTCAGGACTGGATATATTGCGTAAGTTGTAAGGTCCCGAAAGAAGAAAACCCCAAGCAGTGTATTAGAACTTCAAGACCTTCCGCATTTATTTGTATAACACCATTCAAAGGGCACCCTTCGATGTAGTCGTCAAGACCACTAGTCTCCCACCGGCGGAACAGGGATTCAAAATTCTCCGCTGATTCTGTGGAATGGGTGGTGGTAAAAACGGGTTCGCGGAAGTTTTTTTAGGGGTCTTTCCGTTTCCCCTCATTCTCCTTCCATCACTGCTCCATGATCACTCAGATAATATATTCATAATTACTAATCACATAACCATGGAACGGATTTATATGGACTAAAATATATGGAATATGTAAATGTATATGTAGTTATTTTTAACAAAATATGGAGTTTAATGCGGACATAATATGATAAAAAATGACTATGGTAAAATAATATTTTATTGTCAATTGATAAATCTTCATCTTTAAATTCTGAAATGTAACTTCTAATTTAACACTGGCAGTTTGCACAAGTACTTTTGTCATTTTACACTGTTTTAATAGAGAGATTAATAGAACTGAACCAACACATAGTTTTCTGACTGGATTGTAACTGACAATCAGAAACTGTATAAGCTGAATTCTGATGTCGAAGTCTCTGTGACGTCATGCGATTTCCGAGCGGCAGTCTCAAAGTGAAGGAGAAAGGGTACTGGAGAATGGATATTGAAACGAGATGCGTTTCCCACATACCATCCAGGTCTCAAGATCATCTGTCAAACAAATCCAGTGGTTCATTGTCTCTTCGCGTCCTCTTCACCTGGCGGGACACTGAGACTCTTCAGACAGGCCCTGCTGCAGAGTGGATATATTCTTATCATAACAGTTGCTTAACTTGCTTTCCCATTGTCAATTTCCTCTAATTTCGAAAAAAATCTCTTAATGTTTAACTGAATATTTTTAAGCTCTTATACATATTTAATATTTAATGGAATTTCACAATAAGCTCTATGGACTGATTTTATAAGAAATATGGAAAATATATGGAAATTTATTCAAATATAAGCCAAAACCCAAAATATGGAAAATAAAAGTAGCATTTTTCAACTCTACACATTGTGAAACAAATAAATTGCAAATGGTATAGATATTAGCTTATTTAGTAAATATGTATTTCAATAGAAATCCGTTCCCTGTACATAACTGTCAAATAATTGATAAGTATCAGGTATGGTCATAAGGCTTAGGAAATGGCATCATAATAAAAAAAATATTAACACATATTATAATAAATAAAAGTAAATCGTCTTTTGTTCACTCGCCTATTAAAACAGTTACTGGACTTATGTCAATGTTTTTTCTATCAATGAGACTACCAATTTTTGCATGAAGTATACAAAAGAGTTGCATGTACGTCAGCAGAAAGGACGTATTTTGCATGGCTATTTTTAGAAGAAACTTATCAAACGAACATATATTCACCTCGACCGAAATGTACTGTAAATGTTTTGGACTCTTAACATTCACCAACACCGTAAAAATATTCACATTTCAGTCTTGATCTATAAACTATTGTCACCATAGTTTATCTCAAACTCCATTCGTACAGTAAAATAAGAGCAATATGTGTGCACATCAATACGTCGAATGGCAACAACTACGTACTCTTCCGCGAGTCACGGCGAAAAAGAATCGACTCTAACGGAACCTGTCTCGAGGGCATCATCGTTATCTCCGCGACGTGACGCGTCGAACCGGCTCCCGGGAACCAGTTCTACCTGCCTGCATCCAAAAGCGGAGCGGGCGAAAATAAACAAACAAACTCCCGTTGGCGTCTCTTGCATAATTGACACAGTTTCATTTGTAGCCGCATTGTAGCGAGTGATGCAGTGGCCATCTGTCGAAGGGTGCGCGCCTGCTCATCCGTCTGCCCCTTTGCTCATCACAGTGTCGAAACGGAGTGGCACTCGCCGGCAGCCAAGTGATCCAGCGGTGTCGAGCTGGTGAAGCGCATGCGATCTATTTTCGTAATCCGCGGCGGCCTTCAGTAAAAAATTAACATCCTCTCTTCGGCGTAGCGGAGTTGTATTTCACAATTATTCCGTCATCTTGGGAAATGACCTCAAGTTTTACCTAGCGACTACGATAGTGTTAAGTTAGGCAAAACAATGAAATACACATGTTACAGTTCAGTGCTTTAATTATTTTCAATTGAAAATAATTAAAGCACTGAACTAAATTAATTTTTAATTTTAGTGCTTAAACTGTGAATTGTAGTGTTACATTAGTAGTTATATTCAAGTCTTAATTTTTAGCTTTTCAATAACGTGTGAAAACAAGTTTTATTGTTTCTATTCATTAGTGAAATGCGAAACGATATGGTTTAATAATTTTTTCTGCTTCAACCATTGAGACAAGATATTCGTGTTGTTTTTACAGCAATACGACTTCTTTCGTTTCATCGTCCCAGAGCATACATCAAGGTATAGAGCACCCATCATACCATGTTGGGTGATATTAAGTCGATTATTTTCTCAGGACTTCACTCTTTTCGAGCACTATTTATCCCTAATGAGAGCTTATATTTTGTAAAACCGTGTCTAATAGAAACAAGGGTTGTCAAGAAACATAATAATTATGAACACTGTAATCTTAAGTGAGGGTATTTATGACTCCTACGTCGGTATGTACTATATACGCAAGAGGTGTTCAGGTTTGAACATAATTAAAACAACATATCCTTAAAGATACGTTGAAACAATGGAGGCGCGAGAAACAAAACAGTCAATAACACTTTACACAGTAAAGTCTGAATACAACACCTACCGCTTTTAAACGGTTAGATTTAAATTAAATTCGCTGCCCCAGCGAAGCTGTGGATTGTGCCAATAAATGTATAAAACGCGCCGTATGGGGGTTTTCCTCGTCAAAAAGAAGGCCCTTCGCGAAAGGTTCTGCATATCCCCGGGCACTCCCGTCGCAGCCCGGAGCGTTGGGGGAGGGGAGAGGAACAGTAGCACTGACGAAGTTGGCGCGGAGCGGAGCTGGGCGGGGCGAGGCGGGACGGGACGGGGGCAGGGCGGCGCGGAGCTGGACGGGGCGGGCTGGGCGGGGGCGGAGCTGGGCGGGGCAGGGCTGGGCGGGGTGGGGCGGGTTGGATGGGGGAGCACAGTGGCATTGACGACTTTGGCGCGGCAAGAGGCGGGGCGGAGCGGAGCTGGGCGGGTTGGAGGGGATGGAACGGTGGCACTGGCGGGGTTGGCACGAAGCGGAGCTGGGTTGTGCGGGGCGGGGCGGGGCGGGGCGGGGCGGAGGAGGGCGAGGCGAGGTGGGGTGGGCGGGGCTGGGCGGGACGGTGCGGAGTGTGTGTGGGGGGGTGAGGTGAGGCGCGGCAATGGCACTGGCGGGAATGGCTCTGGAAGGGGGCGGGGCGGTTGGAGGGAGCGGGATGGGGGTGCTGGCGCGCCTGCAATGTCCCTGCACGCGACAGGCTGACAGCCGAACGAGTGCACGTGAGTGATGTCTTAATGTGGGCCATTTTGCCACAAATGCATTAACGAATTGTCAATTGTCGCGAACAATGGGACGACGTTTTGCAATAGTTAACGTGCGAAATTAAAAATGCAAAATGAGAACCAAATAGGAATTTGTGAGGAAATTAATTCGTGGATGATATTTGGTTCGGATATTCGGCAGCAGGAAAGTGGATTTTAAACAACCTGAACGAATACGAGTTGGCATGTAATAAAAACCAGTGAGGAGCTGCTAATATTCGCTAAAATATTATTGTAGATAGATGAGAAAACGAATAATTTTGACGTGAAAAACTCACATGCTAAGTCTAGTCATTTGGACGAATTTTGTTTTGTACATAAAATAAAAATAAAACATTCACATGCCCAAAGTTGAGGTCCTACCTTTACACAGTTTAAGATTTTCGTTTAATCGGCTATTAATCTTGAATGTTCTTTTATAATAATAGTACTTACCCAACACAAATTATTGTTCCCGTATTCTCTGAAGTAACCCAATAAAGGAAATATTCGAAATAAAGCAAACCTTTACCTTTTGCCATCTGATTAATGAAAAAAAGTGCAGGTCTGTGGTTCAGAATTCTAAGCACGTGCTACTTTCGTGTTAATAACGAAATTGCTTTGCCACACAATATGCTCGTTTGCTTGCAAACGAGCAAATAAAAAATTAAACTAAGTAAATACAACTTACGTTTCAACATGAAGTATTTTCCTCGTATTTCCACAGAGTTGATTTCGAGAATAAATATTTATGAAACCTACGTTGTTTTTTTGTTCCTACTTTAAAGGGAATGTCGCACGGCGAAGCACCGCGATGAAGTATATTTCGCCGTCTCTCGGAACGTCAGCGATCCGGAAAGCGAACCAGCGAGCGAGCGAGGAAGGAGCGGCAATTCTCGAGAGGTTCCTCGAGGCCCCGCCCACCGCGCCAGCGCAGAGAGCAGCCGGAGCAACGAGAGCGGAGCGCCCGCCGGCGAAGAGGGCGAGCGCGCTCCGCGGAGGTGCTGCGGCCCTTCGTCCGCCCTTCTGCCCCGCCCCGCGCCGCCCCGCCCCGCCCCGCCCCGCCCCGCGCCCGCGCTCGCCCATCCATCCCCGCTCAGGCCCAGCCACGCCCACCGGCGCCCGCTCGCGTCTCTTTCGTCGCTCCCTTTGGTCTCGCTGCTGAGTCTGACATGGAGCAGCAACGTACTCTGAGGCCGCCCACCTCGGGGCTGCAGTCCGCCCTGCACCCTCCCCGCGCACGGGGCAAGGCAAGCACGAGAGCCCCCGACCACCTTCGCTCCACGCCAAGGGCGCTCGTGCAGGCAAGGCGCAGGCCGGGGAACGAGGAACGCAGGCACAACTTATTTCACATTGAGAAGCGTTGAAACTTCCTATCTCTCAAAAAAATGGTACAGAATTATTGTTTCTTTAATTAAATCCAATATTGCAAATTCATTCAACCACAAAATGCAACTTTGCAATGATATTATCGTGCTGGACAGAGAATTTAGAAAAGCATGTCAGAGGCGCGGGCAAAGTAACTACCTTAAGCCCGTTTACGTGGATATTTTTTATGATCGGTATAAAAAAGTGACGGACCAGACGAGACACAATTTATAGAGAAAAATGACGCATGCCGCGTTTTTGGCGTCACATTCAGGAACATTTTCACGTTTCCTGTGTGTGTGGTGCGATTTATTCCTTTTGTGCAGTTTTGAGAGAGTTCTGATGTGTTGAATTGCAAAGTGAAGTGATTAGTGTGGTGAGAAATAAAACTTGTACTATGTTCTAATGTCGTCTCGTCCTGTGCTCGGTAATGAAATAATCGAACTTAATTTGTAACCACAGATGTAATGTCCAGCTGTTGATTTTCAACGCTTGTTGCGGCGTCCTGAGGAATTATTTTCATCACGATTACGTGCAGAAAACGAAATGACCGTGTAAAATGCTAGACCTCGTTCGTTTAGTTTCGATACTGAAACAATACCGCGAAGAAACGAACGTCCTTTTTCCACCCATTTTTCTGTACAAATGAAATACATCAACCATACTAAACTTACCAATTGAGAGCAAAATAAATACATTTTCAAATAAATGTTGATTTCGTAAACGCGTTTACTTAAAAGTACAATAATTACATTAACTTCCTACGTTCAGGTTAGTAATAAGCTTTCTTGACTGTTAAAAGAACCATCCGTTCGTTCGTAAGAGTGACTAAATTTAAAGAAAGTTAGTAAAAGTTGAAAACTTTAGTAGTAGATACAAGATAGGTAACATAAAGACTCGTTAAAATAATAATTAACTATTATACTGAATAACAACAAATTGTTAATATAAATAACTAATTTATAATTACTGATACATACAACAAATTACAGAATTATTTAATAAAGCCTAACAGAAAAACAAAACGACGAAAATTTGCCTTTCAAGCATAATACTGCCTCTTGGCAAAAATGATTACAAAAGGTAGATCTTAAAAAGAAAGTATACATCCACTAAAGTATTAAAGGGACCATTCGTCGTGTTATTCCGAGCGCGATTTTCGTTTACCTTCATCGCTATGTGTACGCTCCTTTCTGGATATGAAGAGAACATGGAGCGGAGTCATGGGAAGTTGCTGGTAGCCACACAAGAGCCGGACTTCCGAGGCGGGCAAGTGGCAAATTCGAACTGAATGAGATGGCTCAGGGAATCACCTGTTTTTACTGGAATGCCTCTGAGTGGGAGGTCCCAGGGTGCGGATCACGACGGTAGCAGGATTTTCGATACCAACTAGATACTGTGGCTAGCTTGAATGCAGTCGCTGTCTGGAGAGCACTTCTAGCGGCCGGCTGCTCTAATTGAGTTCTCCGTGGTTAATCAGTAGGCGATCAACACCAGGCGAATGTTGCAGCACGACCCTTACAAACCGACAACGGACCGCGCGCGATCTTTCTTTCCTCTTCCTTGTCATATCCTCTTCCGTTTCTTACATTTACAGTTACACGCACTGCACTAACCCTCAGGTCTGGAACTCATAGCTTGTTCCGACTGAGGCAATGCCCCGCCAATGGAAAATAGTTGGATGAGGACTCCTCCCCCCGCACAAGCCGACGTGAAGGTCGACGTCCGATCTCATCTTCCAGCGGGCGAAGAACACTGCCACATTCCGCGATAAAAACATGCCCTACACTTACGGGACTAATGGGAAGTTGACACCTCCGGAAACACGAAATAATCAATCAAAAATTCAAATTTCGAAGATACAGTCAAAATACCCCACAACTACTCTAACAGTCGCGCACATGTAAGGGAATATTTGTATCTGCTTCACCTTCTTCCTTCCCTTCGGCATCGTACGGTGCGGGCCCCGTACAAGCCGCTGCTCGTCTGTGAGCCTCGATCCGCCACGCCCACTTCAACTCCCCGCCACGCCGCACAGGGTTGCAGAAGCACGAGGTAGCGCACCATCGCTACACGCCAAGGGCACTTGTCGGAGCACGTTAGGACGCACGAAAAAATAATCCAGTAATGCTAATAACCTCAAGGAAGTTTGATAAACAAGGAACAAATTTATGAGGGCGCTGTATGCACAATGTTCTACAAAAACTTAACACGAGAGCAAATGATATCAAATTTTGCATGAATACTTTTCATCGACCAATAAAAAACATAAGGGTTTCGCAATTCAAAATGTTACATAAAAATTTGTTGTGTTTTTTTACATGATTCAGTTTAATTTGGCTCAAACAATCCGCAAACGAACTAAGTTTTGCGGATTGTGGAGTCATCGCTACGAGCGGATCTGGTGGCATGGGGGCAGAGGGCGGGGTAGTAAATAAAATTACTTAACACAGGTTATAGAATTCATTCTTTTCCTTTTTTCAACGATTGTGATAACACATGTCAGAATGAATTGCTCCAATTGCAATGTATTGCAGAGACAAACTGTCGTTAGTACAGTTACTTAATCCACATAGTAATGGAAGTATGGAAAAATTTATTTACTGTGAACATAAACTCTTATTGAAAACCATATAATTCCTGGTTCTCTTCTCCTCTTCTTTTTCACGCCACATTTTGTTTTTTCCCATTCGTGAACTTGATTCCCAACTAGACTTGAAGTTGAAATTCCTACTTTAGGAAATTTTAGACCACGTATAAAATAATTTATTGGTACCTGAATATTAACATTTTCCGAATAATAAGCAACTCCAGCTATCACTATTCAACGTAATGTAACATTGCGTTCCAACGCATGAAGGAACTAAAAAAATATATTAATCTTCCTCTGTTTTAGCGTCACGGACCATAAAAGCAAATTCGACAGGAACTTTTGACCGTCTAATGCAGGCTAATCTACAAACTGGGCCAGGCCGCTGGCCGCCCATAGAGGTGAACACCTAAATGACGAAATATTGACAGACACATTATAGGAAAATAAATGGAACCCTTTGAAAAACGGCATTACATGGAGGTGACTGCATAATCGATGTGGTCGTTTTAGGGTATGTGTTTATAAGCATGTCGGCAGTCCTGACCAACTATTTATGTTTCCCTTGTATGAAATGCAGTTATATTCACAAGAATATGACAATTGTTTACAAGAGCCTGTAAACAAAAGTTTCACTCGGACATTGCAACTCGAATTGTATCTTGAGAAAATGTTACAGAACCACGGTACAATGTTAGCAGTTCTTGGTACTAAAATTGTCAATTTTTCGTACTGAATTCATAGTATGATAGTAATTTTAATATTCTCTTCTCTTAATACATCACATAATCTTTATTTTGCTCGATTGACTGATTACTAGTGATTCCGGACACGCCAACTGCTAAGGTCATTAGTCCCGTGAGTGTAATGGATGTTTCTTTTCCCTCGGGAAGTGGCGGTGTTCTTCCCCCGTTGGATGGTAGGATCGGCCACCGCCTTACAAACGCACTTGCGGGATTTCCCATCAGCGGGAAACCGCCCCAGGTGGGACAAGCTCTAAGCACCCGGCTGGTCAGCTGGCATCTGCGGTAATGTAGTATAAGTATATGTGTGTGTAAGGTGTAGAATAGGGAATGATTTCGCGTCCGTGGCCTATTTGTTGGGGTACTGCTCGGCATTCGCTTGGTGTTGATCGGAGCAGCCGGACGCTAGAATTCTCCTCCATTCAGCGACAGAACTCGACTTAACTACCTAGATAGTGTCGAAAATCCTGCCACCGTCGGGACTCGAATCCCAGGACCTCCCGGTGAGAGTTACTGCTGTGGCATCAGTTGATGCACTGAGCACCATCTCCCGGTATTCTTCTCGAAAAGGGAATCCTCACCTTCCCTGGGAATATGCTGGATCCATAAGCTATTGTATTTCTTTACAGTGCATTAGGGCAGGAATATATTGTCAGCCCTGAACTAAAAAAGAAGGAGATCGACGAGCAAGGGCCGCGCAACTTCCAGGAAACTCCTGGCATATTTTCACGCAGCGAACTTCACGTAATAGCAAAACTTTCAGGACGCGAAGGGAAAACAAGACTTGTTACACACATATCTCCATCTAAGGCTAAACTAAAATCACTTTCATTTAATTTCCCTCGCGCACGCGAAGTATCGTGTGTAATAGATCCATTTTCCTGCAGTTTATGCAACCGTAGACCCGCGCAAGTTTAACCTTCCACCTGGACTAAATCACTGTCACAATAATAAGTGCCTTGGAAGCAGATTATAATTCCCTTGCACTCCCTTAATTCGTCTTTGTCGCAACGAAAAACATGGTTTTCGTCGAGCGCGAGGAGAGAAAAGTGGCAGAGACGAAACGTCGGGGATCACCGGGCCGGGGCAAGAACAAAAGTAGAGGGAACGCGGGAGCTCTCAGAAAAATAAGATCCGGGCTCGCGACGAGGCCGTCCGCGAGGGGTGATGCGGTGCGGGGAAGGGCGGGACGGAACGGGGCGGGGCGGAGCAGAGCGGAACGGGGCGGGGCTGGGCGGGGCCGAGCAGGACGAATGGGGCGGGGAGGGGAGGGGCGAGGCGGGGAGAGGCGGGGCGAGGCGGGGAGAGGCGGGGCGGGGCGGGGCGGGGCGGGCCGGGTCAGAGCAGAACGAGCCAGGCGGGGCGGGGCTGGGCGGGGCCGAACGTGGCGGGCGGGGAGAGGCGGGGCGATGGCCTAGTTTCCGCCCGCCCGTACGACGCCGCCCGTTGCGGGACGCTCTGCCGCGTCGCGACGCCTCACGTCCACGGAACTGTCGACGCGAAGGGCGTTGTCATCGCCCCCACACCAGCTACCGGCCGAAAGCGGGCTCTCGTAGCAGCGTGGGATGAAATTCACAAAACTTACCTCTGTGAGAGGGGAAATATCCTTTCGTAATCGATTAAAAGAAGCAAAGGATATCTCGAAATATTATTTTCCGGTGAATGCTTCATGGAAACAATCATTGAAACGTTTTCTCGGCCAGTACTATTTACAGCAATAAGAGTTAAAAGAGTTGAACGGAATGAAGCATTAATTTTTAGTAGTAGTACGAGTAACAAGTTCGTCAGGGAGATTCTACATTCGAAACCCGACAGTATCAGGATTTCCGACAGTAGTTAATGAGCTGCGCTGAGACCACTAAAATCTGTCGTTTCTGTGCTTGCCTCTGTTCTACTCCAGGTAGATGCCGGAGAACATCCTACATAACGGGCCACGGACTGCTCGCAAGCTATCCTTCTCCACCTTGTCACCGTTATCGTTCTTATGGTCGAAATGTTCCGTCATGGTCACTTTATCGAGAACATGTCGACAGGCATCCGAGATCTGAGATGCAGAGTTCGTTTTTTTCCCTTCCGAGCCAATATATTTACAATGACAGGTGGATTTTACTTATGAAACCCATCAAATGAAACCGAGCCCACACGACAAAATTTTAATTTGTTTTTCGAACGATTTTTCAGAACCACAATAGTCTTCGAAACGTTTCGACTTGGACGAATATTTAGAAACAAATTAGATCAAATATATGTTGAATCACGAGCGTTCACAGGCGGAGATGCGAATCCACAAATAAGCTTAGTAGACAGGGTCATAAGTTCGAGTTTATTTGGAGACGGATTTTCAACATTAGCTAAGCGGCTGCGTCGGACGAAGAAACTGTAGATATTGGATTAGGGGTGAGTTGTCGATGGCATTTAAAGTGAAATAATTATAGGAGTTGTCATTGCCAACAATCGTCTCCTTCATCATTTCAGTAGTATACATACCTTTTGTGGCTCTCACATGCCACCAATGTATATAAATTAGGTCTTTTAAGAAAAAGAATGTCACGGAGACGTGACAAATTACACTTTGACTTGAAAAATATGAAGGATTTGTTTAAAAAAACGCATCTAAATATTCATGTCAAAAACAACCCGCAACACAGTCGTATTTTTAAATCTATATCGTTAAATAATTCCTAAACGAAGCGTTTTAGAGCCTTTAAAAATTTTTTTTGGGGACCAAAGGCTTCAAAGACGTTTCTGACCCCGTAAGCTACAGAATGAGATCTTCCTGAACATTCTATTACATTTTTGCTTGTTCGACGCTTGTCGATTCTACCCCACCTGTTCAAAGCCTGTAGAATTTGCAACTGTATGTGAAATTAAACTAATTACTTCATATTCTACATAACTGAATTACACGGGTGTACTTCTTTACTCGATAATAACCTTAAATAAGAATAGTTTGTATTGACAATGGTGTATTGTATTGTTATCAATTACAAGGAGACATATAGGACAAATGACGGAGGATAACAGGGTCTTGAAGGAAATGATATATTACAGGCTTAATATGGAATGCGAGAGCTCTCGCATGGGTGCGCTAGTATTATTTATTACGAGAGCAGCAAAACGACTATGGTAGTGATTTTGTGGCTTCCAAATAGCAAGAAACTGATGATGATGGCTACGCCATCCAAAGCTGCTCTTGTAATAAGTAATATTGTTAGCAATGACAACACCCATAATTATTTCACATACTGTGTGCATTTTAATTCTAAAGCAAGGCTGCTTAAATGCTAGAATTCAGATCAGACTACCGCGGTGTCCAGCTGCAATACGCCGGCACCATCTCGCCTTTTTCACTGGGCTAGAACTGACACGGCGGAGAGCCCCTCCCCCTCCCGGAGGGCTGATTGACTGGTGTTCCCGAGCAGGCCAACTTCTATTGCAATTAGTCCAGTTAGTGAAGTCTGGGAGGTGACGGCATTCCTCTCCTGCTAGACGGGAGGATCCGGCGCCGACTTACATGTCGGCTGGCGGGGGATTTCCTCCTTCAGGTATCTCCCATCGCCCCAGCAGGAACATGCTCTAAGCTCCCAACTGGTCTACCAAGATGTGTGGTAGTGTACTGCATAGAAGTGTGTATGTGTTAGAGAAGAAGGTAGGATAGGCGAAAGATCGCGCGTGGTCCGTGGCCCGTTTCTTACGGTACTACTCCCGCATTCGCCTGGCGATGACCGGAGAAACCACTGAAAACTACCGGTGAGAGCAGCCGGCCGCTAGAATTCTCCTCCAGACAGCGGTTGAATTCGACCCCGCTATGTAGCTGGTGACGAAAATCATCATCGAGACGAGAACCGAAGGACCTCCCTCTCGGTCAGAGCAGCTCCAGAGACTAGCAATGCTGGCTCAGAGCTAATTCAACGGGTTCCCGTCAGCTGACTCGAGAAGTAGGGGACCACAAAAGTTGCCCACAGTTGAGCGCTGGGCCAGGGCAGCCGAAGCGGACCACCCACAAGAACAGTCCTGTCATAGAGCACAATTAGCTCAGGAGGCTAATACTTAGGGCGTTCGGAAATGATTTGGACTGACCGTGTTGCTCTGACGCAAATACTATTTGAAAAGCGCGCTTATGCTGTGGCGAAAAGCCCTTCTTAGTGCTATATTTTACCACTAGATGGATCTGTCATCTTCACTCACTGAGAAACGCTGACTCATTTTGCTAACGGACTCCAGTAAGCACGCGGACATGGAAGGCGACGCTCGTGGTCAGAAGTGGACAACTTGGTTCTTGTGGAAAGAGGGTGTCAGAGTGACTGAAATGTATCGCCGACTCGCCGATGTTTGTGGCGAAAAAGCTCCGGCACGAAGCACTGTCTTTCACTGGGTGCAGAATTTCGAAAGTGGACATGAATGTGTGGAGAAAGGCGTGAGCAGCGGCCGGCCAGCGACATCGCGTACATCAGCTGCAATCGAAACAGTTTCGAAGTTGATTATGGCAGATCGACGGATAACATTTACAAAGTTGCAAAATGAAACGGGTCTTGGACGAGCAACTCTTCATGAAATCATCCATGAAGATTTGAAAATGCGTAAAATTTGTGCTCGGTGGGTGCCTCACCAACTCACAGAAATGCAGAAAAAGCAACGAGTGGACTTGTGCCGAGAACTGATGCGCATTTACAACACGAACAGAGAAAATTTCTTCAAAAGACTGGTGACTGGGGATGAATCTTGGTTCCTGTTTGAGACCCCGGAGAAAAAACGGCAATCAATGGAATGGAAACACACTGCAAGTCCTCCATCCAAAAAGCCTCGTCCGAGTCTTACTCCCAAAAAACAAATGGCTACAGTTTTCTGGGATGAAGAGGGAATTGTGCTACTGGATTGGCTTCCTACTAACGAAACAGTGAATAGTGATACCTACTGCGAAACTCTACGAAAACTGCGACGCAGTATTCAGCAGAGGCGGCAGGGAAAGTGGGCTCTCAAAGTGCTTCTTCAACACGACAATGCGAGGCCGCATACGAGCCGCAAGACAACAGACGCATTGGCAACAATGGGATTTACGAAGCTTCCCCATCCCACACATTCACCTGATTTGGCCCCTTCGGACTATGCACTGTTCGACAAAATGAAGGACGCATTGCGTGGCCGGCGAATGTCATCCACCGAAGAACTCCAAGACGCTGTCCGCGACTGGTGTCGCTCTACTCCGAAAGAATGGTTTTATACAGCCATAAGGAAACTTCCCGAGAAATGGGAAAGGTGCATCGAATTAGGAGGAGATTACTTGTAATTTACCTGTGTAAACCTGGGCAGTACAATAAATGGTATGAAATTTAGAGCGTTTGTCCAAATCATTTCCGAACGCCCCAAGTAGCAATGTTTTCACCATGACAATTCAGTTGTATCTTAAACGTTGATGTCGTTGTACCTTAAATATCAAGCAATGGACAACAGACTACCCTATCTTCCACATCCTCTTCCCTCCCCCGGGGCGGGTGAACCCCGATCCCACACACCTATCCCCAAAGAACTCTGTCTCCAGAAAAACAGAGTGCTGACAAGTCAGACCGAGGGTCTAGCTGGGCTGTAGCATCAGAACAGAAAAAACGTACTTAGACTCACCAAAGGGGAGTTGTCAAGAGCAGACAGCAACTCACCTGAAAACAGAGAAAACAAGGTAAGTATGGCATCATTTCAGAGGAAATCTAATAAAAAATATAGAGATGGAAACGACGGAAAAAATATGGAAAATAATGAAAAATTAAATCGTGCTCTAATCATTCTTAACTGCACTGTTAGCGATTGCACGTTCATATCCTCATATCACATTAAACATGCAGTATGTCAGAAGAGAAGAAATAAGAGAGGTCATCTTCGTCAACATATTATAATATGTAGACGAAGATGACCTCTTTTATTTCTTCTCATAAGAACGTCAACAATACAACATCAGAATTCCCACAATACAGTATGTCATCTACTTATTGAAAGGTGTCTTATTTATTTCTGGTTCTTATAGCGAAATATCATTGATACATTTATAATAATTCCAAATGTTCCATCCGCTCAAAAATATCAAGTATTTTTAATGTCGCCTTTTTGTTTTACGTATCGAATAACATCACGAAAGAAACGGGAGTCCAGAAAGACGTAATGTTTGAATTTTTAATGCTATATTACGTTTTTTTCAACATTTCTCCACTAAAATACGTCTTGCGGTTTCGGATACGCTTTGCATGTCTGAAGTTATTTAGTTTTCTTTCGTAAACACTGCAGTTTTGAAGTTATTTAGATTTCTTTCGTAAACACTAAGTCGAAACACTGCGTTTAACATAGTTTCTCCCTATACTGAACGCTATTATTGTCAGATGGTTTGTTTAAAACCCGCACAGGACTGTTCAACTATGGGGTTTTGCAGCACGCACTGCACGCCCGGGCTTGGAACTGCCTGGCCGCGCGGCCATGTCGCCCGCGCTGGCGACGCTGTAACGCGCGGAGCGCCCTTCTGATGTCATATCCGGCGGCGGGTAGGGGCCGAAGGGGCGACGGCCGGGCCCCGCCCCCGCGCGGTGCATTGTGAGCCCGCTCCTCCCTCACACACGTCATCCGCACGGACGGGCTGTTTTCCGGGCGAGTGCTCGGCGAAGACAGCCGCGCCGCGCTGCGAGGACCACAGTCCGGCGGGCGTGGAGGGGACGCAGCGGCGGGCAGAGCGCTGTCCAGGGGCTGGGGGTGGGTGAGGATGGGGATGAAGGGGATCCGGAGGTGGAGATGGCGTTGGGGTAGTAAGGGAGCGGGCGCAGTCCTGCGGCGACGGTGTCGGCAACGGAAAGGAGGGGCGGGGTCATACGAGACGTCAGGTGTGTCCGAGGCGTTGGGGACGAGGAGGACGATGGGGAGGGCGGACGACAATCACCAGTCAACGGGCGGCGGAGGTGGGATCATCATGGCTCAGAAGCGAAGATGGGGGAGAGACATGTTAGAGGAATTGGGGGTGGGAACTGGGCGTGTGGGACTGGCTATGTCGCAGAGGCGGCGAGCGAGGGGGAGGGCATGGGAGCACTAGTAGCGCGCGCCGGCGAGGAGATAGGGGCGATGTAGAGGACGTGCATGTTGAGTAGCTGGCAACCGACTATTCAGTGGCGGCGAATGTCGGGTTGGGCGAGTTCGGGTCTAAGAAATGGCTGGGAGAGGGAAGGCCAGCGGGAAGGAGAATGGAATGGATGGGGAATACTCGACCGAGAGGACGACCATTATGGCGGTGTTGCCGACTAGAAGGAATAGGCGGGGACGTTGATGCTGACAAAGAGGTAGGAGGGACAGATACAAGAGCCTGAGGAAACCCAAAAGCGTGGAGAAGCGAATGTGGCACAGAATGACAAGGGAGGTGGCGGTGACGGGGGGAAGCTACGATGAAAAGGGCGGTGGGTACGGAGAAGTTATCAGCGAGGCAGAACGCGAACGAGGTGCAGAGGATGTGAGAGTCAGTGGGGGCAATGGAATCACAGGAGGGGAGGGCTGACGTCAGGCGGCGTAGACGTCGATGCCAATGTGCCAATGACGGAGGCAGCGCCGCAAAACCGACGAGAACAATGTCGGCGGCGCGGCGTGAATGATGTGGACGGCGAGGGCGACGGGGTCGGCGGCGGGGGAGACGACGGGCGAGAGATGGGCGGAAGCGTCGTGATTGGGGCGGGAGAAGGGCGGTGGAGGCGACGTAGGCGGCGGATCGGTGTGCAGCGGGGGCGAAAGAGTTGGAGGGTGCGTCGGAGGTGACGGACGAGGGCGAAGTGGGACGAGAAATGGCGTGGAGCGAGGGCGACGGAGTTAGGTGGTAATGGAGGCAACGTGGGCGAGGGATCGGTAGGGAATTGGGCGATGGAGATTAGGGAGGGGCGAAGGGTGGAGGAGGCAACGGGGGAGGGGGTCTCTGGGGCGCAGCGATGGGTGATCAGGGTAGGGAACGTCGGAGGCGACGGGCAAGGGCGAATGAGCGACGCGCAGGGGGCGGGCGGAGTCCGACGGGCAGCGGGCGAAGCGGAGGCGGAGGCGGCGACAGCCAACGGAGGCGGCACTTGCGTCCGCGTCGGCTCTCCGTCTGTTCTGACAGCTCCGGAAAGCAACGGATGGGAAACGGATGTGCTGTCCGTATCAGATTTGCGATTCTCAAGCGCGCATTTCGGGAACAAAAGTTGCCTGCGTTCTGCGAACGGGAGAATATAGGGCGAACTGCTGACGTTTGTTTGAGTACTAGCCAGCATATTTCATTTCTTTTGTGTGCATTTTTGGAAGCGTTGAATCGTTTATGAATGTGTCATCTCACAATAACAGAAACTCGAGTTTTCACATTATTCATCGACGTTCATTTCTCTATTTCATTCACCGGGTGGGGGATTGAAAATGTTCGTTTATAACAGCTGAAGATCTCACAACGTAATCAAATCTTTATGGGGGCAGACAATATCAACGTGCTGTTGGGTCACCACAAAAAATATAGTTCCGAAGAGCAAGATTGCGAGAATTTCTAGTCACGTATTACTAACTCTACAACACTCATAAAACATTATTCTCCTTGCATGTCGAGATATAGAGGACATGGAATAGAAACTCAAGTTTACACATCCACGTTATATAAACCTTACCTTGCTTCGAAGAAAATACGAACAAATCCAAGATGACAAAACCTAGCCATATTAAGGATTTGGGGAAATTAAGCGCTGTAATCACCAGACAATATTCGGATTTTTCGACATGCTTCGGCAAGATACGAAACGAATCTGTTGTTCGAAATGGAAGAGTAATAAGCGGGGAACATACAGTAAATATATAGCAGGTGCGTGCTACATTTCCTAGCTTAGACCCAACCTTGAATATACATGGAGGGAAAAGGCAATTAACGTCGTAAATGCTGGATTGCATAATCACGAAATGAACGTGCGAACCTAGTAAGTGTTTCGAGGAAGCGACATGCAAGAATCATGTGACTGTGACGTAAAAACTAGCAACGAATCAACTAGCGTAAATTTCCATAATGACAACGAAGTTCTCTGTAAGCATCTCAAAGCATATTGTTTACTTACGCATACTGAAACTATGAGATCTAAAGGCTGCACGAGGATATACAGACCAGAGGGAAAATGAAAATTTACGAAAGAGTCTTCGTCTTCTGCAACTACAAAGATTTCGCCTAGTTATCTTTTCTGCCCTCGGAACGTTGTCACTCTCTTGCAGACTTCACACAATAAAACGATTACTACCAGAGAGATATTGTATTCGTCCTGTGGGTCAATAGAGCGCATAAAAATATAGCTTCCACGATGAGCGCAGATTTGGAGTAGTTCTCTCTACACTACAACTTCGCATCAACCTATGCGTTCAAGAATAATAAATACAATGCAGTAAT